>OX465289.1:4732500-4750000 GCA_949987695.1 Merzomyia westermanni | reverse complement strand
ATTGACATATCTCGCATGTCGAATGCATTTGCAGTGAGGCGATTTGAAGTTTTTGCGTTTGCAGCCACAGCAAACGACGAACATGAATCGGTGTTTGTTGCTGTTGTTGTTGTGTCTATTGTTTCTGTCGCGGTTGCAGCAGTATTTGTTAAAGCAATTTCTGCTGTTGTTGTTGTTCTAATGTTATTTGCAGCTGTCTTTATTGGTGTTGTTGTAGTTTTAGTGCTATTTGTAGTGCCTGTTGTATTAGTTGTTGTTGTAGCTTTTGCAATTGTTGTTGTTACATTCGACATATACTCGCTTACAACGCGACTAATTAAATTTCGCCAACTTCGCTGTTTCGCAGTTTGTTTTGAATTTCTTTTTTGTTCTGCCTCTGCTGCTGCTGCCAGCCATTGAGTGTAGCGTTGTTGTTGCATTAGCCTTTTGTTTGCTGGCTCTTGATATGGAAACGTAGCGCATACGCCCCAACAACTTCGTCTCAAGTCTGCATCTAACCTGATTTGTAGTGTAGGAGTGGAGGCAGCGGAAACTTGCTTTGTTTGTTGTTGTTGCTGTATAATGGAATGCAAATATTTATGCGTGTTTGTTGTAAGTTTCGAAATATGCGGTATGCTTATATGCTGTTGTTGTTTTTGTTGTTTCCTACGTTCACTAATCGGATGCGCGCACTTTGTTAGCTTCGAATTGGTTGCTTCAGTCGCTGCTGTGTTTGTTATTGCTTTTGTTGTTGTTGACGCACCACCGCACATGCACATCATTCGCTTTGTTGTAACGCTCACGCGTTTCATTTTCGGTTTTGTTGTTGTAGTAGCTTGCAGGGAAATGCTACTTTGGGCTTGCTTCATGTCATTTGCACTGTAATCCCCGAGCAACGCACTTGTTGTTGTTGCTTTTTGGATTTCATTTTGCATATTCCTGCAATTACGTCGTACTCCTCCAGCTGTCTCGCAACTAATTAGCATATTTCGCAGTTTCTCTTTTGCAAAAATGTCATTGGGCCATGTAGCTGCCACATTAAATCGTGTACGTGTACGTGTCTTTCCGCACGTTTGCTTGATTTTGTTGTTGTTAGCTTTGTATTGCATTCGCATGCTACTCTTTCTTCGCTTCCTGCGTCGACGACATGCTTGCCAAAACCGAAAATAGGGCGCTATCATCGTTTCGACACTGTGCGGGCGAGTAAATATTGAAGTGCCTAAAATGATGCAACAATTACACAGTGCCAAGTAATTTAAGGGGCGGAGGGTGTAATGAATTGAAATCCGTCTGAAAACATACAGACGCGCCTACAATGAGAACGTGAAATATTTCTGCAGCTTCGGTAATCAGTAGGGATCTTATTTATAAAAAAGAAATAAAAGAAAAATGCGCCCCTTGATGTATGCAATCACTTTTTAATTTTATAATTTCCAATTTCAGAATTTATGAAAGAATGAATGTGGCTAGAGTATATAAATTGGGGTAGATTAATAGTAGTGTAATGGAGTGAGGTTAAGTAGCGACGGGCAAGTTGCATTGGCAGGGCCATGCTTACTCCCGACACTTAAGTCCTTGTGTATACACCCTGGACAACGTGACCTATCTAAGTACACAAGGTAATCAGTTTAATAACGAGGTTAGCAGCCGAAAGAGAGTAAGTCCCAGTGGGGCCGCTCCGACACACTCGTCTTAAAGGGTCACTAAGGTTTTGCAGCATCAGTTCACCAGAAGATGAATGATGCCAGTCGCTGTATTAGCAGAGTATGAGCTAGGTTTAGAACCCGCCACTTAAAAACCGCTTCAAATGTAAGAACAAGAAAATTCTAAGTTTGATTAACCGCCCAACATAAAATGTGCTGAACGCCACACGACAAGTTACCAGACAAGGAAGAGAGACAAGCATAGTCGTCGTGTTACATCCGTATGGGAAAAAATTCACGTTCCAAATCATATCGTTCACGCACGTCTCGCCGCCACTAACATCAAGGCAAGTGTTTTTAATATAACTCGAAGACTGGGATAGCATTTAGCCAGTCCAGAGTCGAGTATAAGTCTCACATCCTTTACTGCCTACAGTGCCGATTTGTAATGCGGACGTTATCAGCATTGTCTCAACCGTTAAGTAGGGCAGCGTTAATTAATGTCGGTGGATCGTTGTCAAAGTCTCTATGAGCGTTTGGTAGGTGGCGGTGAATCGGAGCCTAATTAACCGACGACCATTTAAAAAGGGTCTTAGCCAGTAGTAGGTAAGGTGGAAAGCTACTCACAATATATTGTAGGACTTCCCGGTCTCTTACCAAACCGTAATGTATGTTCTTAAGCTAAAATAGGGCTCACTTACTTTGTGCTTGGCCGTACGTCTGCTTCGTTAGCGTTTTTATAGTGGCGGCGTCTGTATTAGTGAAGAGGAAGGGTGTGCGGGTAGTTTTTATTTTTACTGCTCCCAACAACAATACAACATCATAAGCCTTCTAAGAGATTTTTGCGCCAAGTTTTTCTTCCAATTTGTGGTGTGCCGATTTGAATGTTCCCTATAAATTGGTGGGACCTACTGTTTTTTGCCGACTCCGAACGGCATCTTCAAAGGAGATCAATTTTTGTGGAGAAGCTTTCCATGGCAGAAAAATACTAGGAGAGTTTGCCAAACCACTGCCGAGGGGCGACCCCGTTTTGAAAAAACTTTTTCAAACCACTTTTGGTGCCAGGGCTCGAACCTTGGACCTTCGGTGTGGTAGGCCGGCAACACTACCTCCACACCACGGCGGCCGCTTACTGTTTTCTAATCAAAAGAGATACAACCATATCTCCAACGTCATGTTACAGGGTTCAATATCGACGTGGATCACCATCTCCTCCCCTTCCCCCGATTTCTGAGAGCAGTCTTCGCCATAACGATGCAACAGAGGGGAAAATATTTCTCATTCACTGGTCACACTCAGCCTCGGAAAAAAAGATTAACTTCGATCTCTAGCTGAAAAAAGGTTAAATTCAAGAGCTCCTCAAACACCAGGGAGTATGTTTTTGTCCTTACTGAAGGAAGAATGACATGACATAGAAGGTTGCACTGGTTATACCCAATCGCTCCCGCGATGGTAGGGCATGTAACGCAAGAGAGTCCCACAGCGTAAAGGGTTCAAATCCGAAAAGGCCCTGTAATTTTCAGCAACACTCCCCAAAATTTTCGGAATTTGCCGTTAGTGCATATTTTATATTCAAACCCCGTTTTTGGGAACAATCGATTGTTACAACTATCTGTAGGGACTGTTTGTTATACTAGTGCCATTTTGTTGGTTCCGACAAATGATTATTTTATCACGAAATGGCAGCCCCATACCAAATTTCAGTCAAATATATCTCTAGCAGAGGGACTAGCCTGATTTCAAACAGACAGACAACCGGTCGGACTGACGGACATTGCTAAATCTTACCGTTTGGTGGGTCTCTCTCTTATTCCGCTCATACTTACAAACATCGGACCAAAGTTATTAACCATTTCATGGTCATAAAAAGTATAAAAAGGACCAGGATCACCTCATCGTACCATAAAAATTTTTTTTCTTAAAGGCCCAAACTAGATATTTCATACACGAAAGGCTTAGGGTTAGAAAATTAAGTTAATAAATCAGGTAATTGGAAAAATGAAAAATTGTACTCAACATTTTGAGATGGTGCCCGAGACCTGTTAAATAATGACTACTAATCGCAATGATTACCGGTTTGATTAATTATTTTCTTGAGAATCCCCTTAATGATTTATTACCATTACTTAAAATTTTTAATGATTATTTTCAAATTAGTTAAAAAAAATCATCAAAATAAATCATGATTTTTTACGATTATTAAAAAAATAAAAATAATAATAAAAAGTTGTTTTGATTACTTTTGATTTTTTTTTTGATTTTCATTTGACTATTTCTGATTTTTTCTAGCATTATTTTAGAACCACATAAATCTACACATCAACAATATTGAAAATAATCAAAAATAATCAAAAGTAATCAAAACAACTTCTTTTATAAAATAATCATTTTAATGTAATAATCAAAAGTAATCAAAACAACTTTTTTTATAAAATAATCATTTTAATATAATAATCAAAAGTAATCAAAACAAATTTTTTTATAATCATTTTGATATAATAATCAAAAATTTTTTGATATAATAATCAAAAGCAATCAAAACAACTTTTTGTTGATTATTTTTGGTTATTTTTGATTTTTTCTAATCGTAATCAATTAACAATTAAAATAGTCATTAGTAATTAAAAAAAAACGCCTAATTAATTTATTACTAATTGCTAATCAAATCTAACCGGTCCGGATGGTAGTCTCGATTTTAAAATAGTGAATTAATGTTTCCAACTGATAATTTTTGTTTAGTACAAAATAGTAAAAAAAAAACATCCTCAACTTGTTGTATTTCTAATATAAATAAAAATGCAAGGAATTGTTTAATTTTTTATTTGTATTGAAAAAGGTAATAGAAACATTTAATTTTCTCAACTTTTACCTCTACAGAAGATTCTTCCATGCCTTAAAAAATTGTTTTTTTTGTTGGAATTACACCCTTCGATCAATTATTTATTTCAAAATCGAGTCAACCAACGCAAAATGTTGAAATAAATAAATAAAAATACGATCTATTTTATTTTTTACAGTTTTCTCTACGCAATTAAAATGTTTTCATATTTTGTGAACTTTGTTGCTTTTTGCTTTTAACAGGGCTCTTTAACAATAATTCTATTTTCTCAAGGCCACCATTGTTACTCGACCTCTAACTTCCTATCACTTTTTAAACTTTTAATTGTATTTGGAACAATTATTTCAGTTTTTTATTGTATTAGCAATATCCTTTGTTAAACGTTTTCATAGCATCGCAACAACTTATTGTTTTAGCTAAAGTATAGCCGTCAGCTCGCTGTATTGACACTTCATCTGCAGCTGGCAATTGTGCTTCTTAACACCACTTACTTGTATTTGTCACCCCCTTTGCTGTGCTTTCACCTTCTCCGCCTTCAGCTTTGTCGTACACGCCACGTGCTGGCTTCAATGAACTCGGTTTCATTCTGCACAAGATCTTTGTAAAATTGTATAAACTACTTTTTCCTTATTTGCTAGCCTTTTTACTCTGTTTTTTCCATGTTTTTTTTTACCATATTCTTAAAACTTTTAACAAAGTTCATTATATTCCTTTCATTCACTTTGCTAATTCTTTCACTTTTTTCAATATTTTTTTTAGACTTTACTTATTTTTTTCTTTCTTGCTTTCTTCTTTTTCTTCTTCTAATTTGCTTCAAACTAATTTTTTTATTGTATTTTTCTTTCTATGTGTAGCTGCCTCTTTTGCTTCCCGCTTTGAATTTTCTTTTTACTCTTTATCTGTATGATTACATGCTCTTGACTGCCTTCGCCTCGTTGCACAGTAATTTCATTCAATTCACTTGCACTTTGTTGTTGTTTCCTATACGCCCCGGGGCTACATGTATTTTATTCCTGTTCGAGTGGGTACGAGTATTTGCCAGCTAGTCAGTCAGAGAGCGTTTATCTTGTTTGCTTGCCACTTTCACTTTTTATTTTTATTTTTTTGTTGTTGTTTCCTCTGACGTTACTAACAATTACGTTTATTGCCACAAACACGCACGCACGCACACTAACAAGTATTTCTGATTAAGAGTTTTTTTTAATACGACTTAAATCTTCAAAATTTTTGAGGATTTACTTTTTTGTTTTTTTTTCTTATTTAAATCGCTGCGCTTTATTTGTATTTTGCCATTTTCATGTTTTGCACAGCTTCATCATTTCAACTCACTTATCTCTTCATTGTTGGTGTGTTTTTATTAACTCGGCTGCCTTTCATTTAATTTCCTTTTTGCTTCGGTATTTAGATTGGTTTCAGATTTATGAATAATTATTTTGGATTCACCCCAATCATCACTCTATTGATGGTAAATTTACTCAATCTGAAAATAGAAAAACGAAAAATGATTATACAAGGTCCCCTTTATGAGAGATATTTACATATGCACAGTTAAAAATTTGAGCCTGAATTTACAGCTTTTTTTTATTAGTTACACAACCAAACTAAATTTTATTTAAAATGTAAACTCGACCAATTTTCGAGAAACGAGTTTGATCAAAAGGGTTTAAATCAATGGTGCCCAAAACTTTCTTATTGAGGAGTAAGTCGGTAATTATAACATGACTAGGTAGTACCCGGCGCACCGCCTTCTGGGCAAGAATGGGGCACGTATTTGCTTGCTTAAAATATATTTAGAAATGTTATGCACAACTGAGCTAAAAAAAATTATGAGCTCGTCAATGGTTCTAACATATTTTCTAGTTTTTTTTAGCCTCGAACTGTTTGAATGGATGTAGTATGTGTGTCGCCCTGCGTCCACGCCCTGCTAGCTGAGTACCAAGAGAGAGCAACTTAGAAAGCAATATGTGGTATGCTGGTACTCTCTAAGCACAAACGCTTGAATGACAAACGGTCTATCAATGCGTAGCATCACCAATAAATTTAATACTTTAATTAAAAATATTTTTTAATAAATGTTTAACTAAAGTAATATCCTATGTCCTATTGTGAGTGGAGTATGATATTTTGAAGCTTGAATTGAAAAAATTGGCCCATAAAATCGGGTGTTTTGCTCATCCGAAAGTTAAGGTTTGATGGCTTTTCAATCCAAAAAAGTGCGAGTTCGTCCCAGTGTGTATTGAAGAAAAAATAAGTTTCGTCATCGGATAGTTATTTCTATTGCAGGGTCTTGGATGTTCGAATTGAAATAAAAAATTTGTTTTTTTATTTCAATAAAAATGTTTTGTGGGTATAGATATTGAATGTCCTTCACATTAACAATAATTTTATGGGCGAGCGCAGGTGAAAAATAGTTTTTAAAATTCATTACCGACTCGTATTACAAAAGCAAAATCAGTAGTGGAGTATAGGATATGAGAACCTATGGTTTAAATTTTAAACCTGAAATTTCTACAATAGCAATTACAATAAACAAAATTTCTTTATTTCACATTATTTCAACGCGCACAAACAAAAGTATTTTAAACAAATTCAAAGACTTGAAAAAGCTTGCAAAAAACAAAAAAAAAAGAATTTTCTACTGTTATCTTCATCAGTTTTAAGCTGTTAGGTTTAATTTCAGAATCATTTGAAGATTTTAGACTTATTCAATAAGTTTTAAAATCTAAAGGAGAAGAAATTATAAATTGGGGTAGTACATAGAAATTTTCTGTTCTAGGCCAAACCCGAACCCGAATCCCTTATACACACAAAACTTAATGGAATTTTGAATACATTACATATATATATTAGAGCTCTTGATAATCCACTAATCGATTAGTTGAGTAATCGATTTACACCAGATGTTTGAAAAAATAATCGATTATCGCCAATCGACTAATCGACAATATTACTTCTTGGAAAGCTGTGCCTATGTCTTCGAAATTTGACGTTAGAACAACAACACGCAATCTCTTGCAGCATTTAAATAGAATTTTTAGGAGTTTGCCGCCTTTCGGTATTGTGGGTGAAACTTTATTTGAACATGAGATATGGTATATGTGGTTGCGTTGAAATATTTTGAGTTTTTTATAGATGTGCACAATATAACTCAGGCTAATCGGTTAATCGGATAACCGAGTCATACGTAATATGACTTTTATGCGATGTGTAATATTCGACTAGTCCGAAACTTTCGACTTACTATGTAACCGTTATCTTTCGATTATGCATTCGGTTGGCAGCTCAGTTTCTGATAATCTTATTTAAGAAAACTGACTACCTTTCCCATATCCAACAAAAGAGATTCATGTTTTGGTCAAGTCTTTTCTCACACACAATACTACTAAATAAGTTATCGTGCTTTGGTTTAAACTCTTCTTTTTTATTGTGGCTTGAATCTTATTTAACGGGTAGGTTATGTGCAGTTACCATCGATGGTGTGCTCTCGTACCATTTTGTTGCCACCTCAGGCGTTCCCCAAGGAAGCATATTAGGCCCGCTCCTTCTTATACTTTTCACCAATGACATTAGCGGGTGCTTCACGCACTCTAAGTTTTTGCACTATGCCGACGATTTAAACATTTTTGGAAATGTTTGCAATGCAAGATCTTCGCTTCGTCTTCAAAAAGACTTATATAATCTTTTTCGGTGGTGTGTGAAGTCACGACTCTCTCTAAATATTAAGAAGTGTTTTCATCTGACATTTTCAAGGCGTCAACCCATTCTCAATACATCGTATAAGACTGCTAATGACGTACTTCAATTTGTATCAGAGTTTAAGGATCTGGAAGAAGTTTTTGACGTTAAGTTAACGTTCAATAGTCACATAAACTTCATACTCTCAAAAGCATATTCAGTTCTTGGCTTTATTCGCCGAAACTCGTCTAGTTTTCCGACCCGTATACTTTCAAACAGCTTTTTAGCTCTCTTGTAAGATCGCACTTGGAGTACGCTGTTTTCATCTGGAGGCCGTACGATCAATTCTCGATTAGTAGGATTGAACGAGTCCAGAAAGTTTTTCTAAAACATGCGCTACGTTCACTACCGTTTGAAGATCCGGCTCCGTCCTATGAATCTCGACGTTTGCTAATTCATTTGGATTCATTGGATAAACGCAGAAAAGTTCTTTCCCTTTCCTTTGTATTCAATATTATAAATGGCAAAATTGACTGCCTAATCTTACTACAGCGGATTAATTTTAATATTCCTCAAAGAAGCCTCCGGAGTTATTACCCTTTTTATGGAGACAACTTCCGAACCAATTATGCTAGTAATGCACCTATTGCTCGTGCACTGCGAGAATTTAATGCTTTGTTTTTATCTTCAAATCGGCTTGATTTTGTGTTATCTAAATCGAATTTTGTGAAATTCTTAATTCTATTTGTAAGTAAGAAACTTATGTTTATCTTTCACTTTTTATTTATACTAACTCCTTGGGGGTCCTATGTAAAATTGTTCTAGTCTGTAAAGTATTCTGTACTGTAGACTCAAATAAATAAATATATAATGGTGGCGCTTTTTTTCAGTCATGCAGATCGTACTATAATTAGTACAACTGCATTATACTAGGGAAGCGTACTACTCTTACTCTTTAGATTATTCCTACAAGCTAGTCGACGGAGAATTTTACGTTTCCACTTAAACCTAAATGCCTTAAATGAATCAACTCAAGGAGTTTCCGCTCAAATAAAACAAAATTGCTGATAGCATAATTTTAACACCTAAGACTTCCTCAATTTGTACCTTAATTTCCACAGCAATTTCACTGGAAAATTTTGAAGAGCAACTTAATGCAATAACAGCCAATTATAATTAATTCGCCAATTTGGTATGTGTTGGTCCAGTTTGTTTACTTTTTGTAAGTAGAAACCCTTTTCTAGCTTGAAGTCTTCAAGTTTCATATCACCGACCGGACACCTGTAAATCGTCCTCCTATTTAAGTGAATTTGAAACTGCTTTCGCTCGTTTTCATTTCAATTGCATATCCTTTTGTAAGAAAATTACTTTTCATAGTCAAACTTTTTGAAATTTGAAAGTTGCTTAGTTGTACAGTATAAATGGCGCATAATTTAAATTACTTCCTGTTACTCGTATTGGCCTGCCAACAAAGTTGGAATGCTCGTAAGTATTAACGAAATGTCAGCGAGTGAAGTCTACTGCGAGTAAGTGCTTTTAGTATAGTTTACTTTTAGGCGCGCAATCATTGCAGTGCGCTTAGATGGTTGTGCTTTTACAGTTACAGAGTTTTCGGACTTTTTGTTGTTATAGTTGTTATTGTAATTCAAATTTTCGTTGTTAATTTCTAGTTGAGCAGCTTTGCACTCCTTCTTTGTTCTAGTTTATAACAACTTTTATTTCCGGCAACGCTTTTAAATCAAAATTAATAAAGGCACCATCTAAAACGTTGCTAAACAAAACATAAATTGGAAAATACACAAAATGCATTTTCATCATGCGCAACGTCATTGAATGTCTTCTCTCGTAATGATTGTCATAATTCTTGTAAACTTTTTCTCAGTTTTATTTTCCCTAAGTCGGTCGATGTACGTAATAACTGTCTAATAAATTCTTTAACATCTTCATCATCATTAGCATCGTCATTCGTGCCAACATAGTTTTGATCATTAGCCATGTTATTCTAGTTGCTAACATTCTTTTACGTGAATTTTGAGAAAGCTCAGGTAAGTTATAGCCTTCATTCTTAACTTTGTGTAATAATCATCAGCGTTATCGTCATCGCCATCTTCATTGTCATAAAAAGCTATTCATGCCAAACAATTTACTTTCACTGAAATTTTAAAGGGAATATGCAGTCTCCATTTTAGCATTGCAAAGCTCACTTCGCACTCTTTCACGCTCCGTTCCTGCTCGCATCTGTTTGCTAGTGCTGCTAAATATTTATGTCTGTTTACCTTTTTTCGGTACTCAGTTTAAAAATAAGGTACAGATTTGAAGCAATTAAATAAAAATAGAATGTAAGCTAAAAGTTAACTAAAAATTTAATAAATTTGATAAAAACCTTTATTAGCTAAGCATTATAGAACCTTATATCTTCTTTAAATGGTCATCTAACCGCCTGGGCGATTTTTACCGTCCAACATAGCTCGCCAGTCGTTTCTTCGTTGCGCCAACTAGCGCCAATTGGAGGGTGGGGCCGTGTGTAGAAGTCCACGCAAGTGGGGAAAGTTTCTGATCGGCATTCACCTGGGAATGGCCAGAGCGATTCTTTTGCATGCGGTTCAAGCAGCTCACTACTTCCGGGCTTTGCGCCCAAGTATCCTCTGGGTAACCACCGAACACCCGTTTGGTGGTGAGCTAAACGTGAGAAGGCGACAACCTGGTAAGGCCACTCCGACATAATCAGTTTAAGGGCTTGCTGGGGGGGTTCAAACAGCAGCGTCTGATCACCAGGTGGTGCGGCTGCAAGCGGGCGTCTGTCTTGGATCAAGCGGCTCGCTATACAAACGTGTAATAGAATTCAACCTCCCGTGAAACGGGTTGTGCGTTGGGTTTGGGACCCACCACATAAAACAACGTTCCAATGAAATTCAACATAGAACCTTATATGCTATCCGAAATATTCGCCAAGGAATGTCCCTGCCAGCCACCAATGCGTAAAAATGTGTATAAACAGTGAGTCGCACCAACCAAAACGGTGGATAACAAATTTTATTTTTTTTTTCGGAGTATCTCACTTTTTAAGTACGGTTAAATTTCATTTCTGTGCATAGTTGAGGTCCAAAAGGGTTGCATACTTTTAGGCATTCCTGTTTTGCAAGCATATTGGTATTGAGGGCAAAAAGTGTGTGAATTAGAGGTAAGTGGTCAGCCATGGTTAAAAAGAGGTTCTAAGAATTCGTTGCTTTCTATTGTATCTATCTATGGTACAAAGTCGAATAGTTACTGAGCTCTACCTGTAAATGTTTCCGTTTCTAACTTCAAGATAAGCAACTTGATTGTCTGAATAAAAATACGTTTTTTCTTCAAATTAAGCAGCAAACGAGAATGGGAACATTCCCGTCAAACCCTGAGGACACTACCCAAGCAATTCGCGAATATCGAGTAACCTGGGTGTAGAAAATACACACGTGCCCAAAGTTGGCAATGTAAAAGATTGCTCAGTCTTGCTGCACTCCGCGCCGCCATCTAACAGGCAGCGACACGCACTCTGCTGAATAAAGCCAATGAAGACTTTTGCAGAGGCATGTTAAATCAATCCACTAACAGAGCATCTGGGAGATCCACCAAAACCAGCACTACTTGTAAAAACATTGACTCCAAGACTCCACAAGACATCGTGGCTTGAATCCACGGACTTAGATCCAATATATTTATAATACATGCAACATGTTTCTTTATATGAATGGTTTGATCTAAAAATAGTTTTGAAAGTCATTCTGGAATTTGTACCAGAACCAACCTGAACTTATCACATAAAATGTCTCAAATAATTTCGTTATCAACTACTTATTAAGAGACTTAGTAAGGCCACTCCGAGGGTTTTTCAGCATTTGTTCCCCTAGAGGTTTGGCTGCAAGCGGTCATTCCTTACATATTTCTTTCAATCTTGTAGTAGAGCTGTAAGTTAAACTTGGGAGCCGCCATGGCAAACGTTCAAAGGACGACAATAATAGAGCTCTTAGAATATAACTGGGGTTAGTATGAATGTCGTGACGTGCGTCGAAATATTGTCATCGGTGGAATGTGGTTTCAGCATAAAAGATCCACCATGTCACCTTGCTGTGTCCTGATAAAAATGTTAAGCCAAACTGAATAAAAAAAAATTCCGGCATTCGACAGAAGGAAAGAGGAGCTAAAGATTGTGTTGGAAAAAATGCTTACTTGGGTTCCGTCGTTGTTTCCAATTGGGTTCTGTTATCGATAAAAAATATGGCTGTTAATTGCCTAAGCGGTGAAGCAACAATGACTGAAAGAACGTATGATAAACACCATTTACCTAATTAAGCTCAAATAAGGTACAATAAATATTCCGCAAGCCGCAATCAATGCAGTATTAAACTCTTCATCACTATCAATTTTCCCCTCGCAGCCTTTTTTCGTCATTTAAACTTTCTATTCACAAATTTCTAATTGCAAACTTACTACGGCTGCCTTTTCCGTTCGCATTTCCGTTGCCTGAAGACAGCACTGCTGCACATTTTTAGTACTCCACGCATCGCCCTCACGCTACTGCACACAGCCCACACTTCATGACCATTGCCAAGTTTTACAGCGATTCGGTTACTTGATTCTTGCCTGCGAACAAACATGACTACTACCTGTTTCCTTCCCGCCTATTTCCCTTGCTTTATACGCTCAATTCACTTGCAGCACTGAGAAATGTATTTCTTGAATGGTTTTCTTTGCTTTTTATTTCTACATACAAACATACAAAGACACATTGAGTATATTTGTTGCTATTTGCCATTTTGCCAATTCTGTTGAGCGTGGCTTGCAAACTATTTTTCCCCATATTTAATTTCAAAGTTTTCCATTGCATTTATTTACGTGTCCACAACGGAACCGAAAATGTTTTAAAAGTTGATATTACCACTTATAAAGATGTGGGTGTGTGTTGTGTTGTTGTGTGGAATGTGGAAAACGGTTGTAAGTGAGTGTGAATGAACGTGCTGCAGTGTGCTTAGTGCTCTCTCACTTCGCTCTGTGCGCTCTGCTTGTCAAGTGCATTTGTGTGTGTGTCAAGTTGTGACATTTGCATTGTTTGTTTAATAGCCGTCTCAGTGTGACGAGCAGCGGAAGGCCAGTAGTAAAAACTTGCCACAAAGTTAAGTTTTATGATTCTTGTTGTGGCTCTGGAAGTCCAGAAACGATAGGAATGCGTGCGCTATTTAGTGCCGCTTGCCTTGTAAGGGAAACCATTTTTTGAGCTTCATTAACTCTGCCTTTTTTTGGACAATTCAAGCTGACCAAGCAAAAACTGTTCTGTCTAAAAGTTAGTTTGATCGCATTGGCCAAACTTTGCATCCACCAAAAGGAGTAATTTGATGACACAATTTCAATCTAAGCTCGAAATCTGGTCATTATAGGGGGGCGTAAAAGGCGATCTGACCCCCACGAAACCTATCGACTCCAGTAAAAAGGGAGGTATTCCTGCAAAACTTTACTTTATGGGAAAAGGTAATGGAACTCAGGTGATGTCCAATGTTGTCCAAGAACTGTGCTGGAAACTATAAATACTGCAGGACGATTATTTTCGGGCTTCAGATGATTCAAACACTTCTTACTGGACTTAATAGGCGAAGAATATCTGAATTAGAACTCAAATTTAAGTATTTAAATTACAGACGGAAGACTACTTTTGTTTTTTGTTGAGCTATCTCGAATCGCTTTGGCGGCTGCCGTGGTGTCTATAACGTTCCTGGCCTACGAAACCAAAGGTTCCAGGTTCGAGAACCTTACAGATAACATCAAAAGTGGTTTAAAAAAGTTATTTTCAAAATGTGGTCGTCCCTCGGCAGTTGTGTGGCAAACTCTTCGAGTGTATTTCTGCCATGGAAGGTTTCTCAGCAAAAATTCATCCTAGGCTGTTTATGATGACGCTTATGCCGTTACGACCTACGGTTAGGTGAACAAAATTGATATACACTATGGACTAACCCTGCGGGTTAGGGGTTTAGAATATGGCCGAGGTAGGCATACTGGTCGTAAGAGGCGACTAATATGCACAAAGGTAATGACGTGCAACTCGATGGTTGATCTACGGATATGATGCCTCTCGCCTCTCATTACCCATCTCTCCTTCCTTACGGAAGGAGGGGTGACATGACCTAGAAGGTTCCACTGGTCATACCAAATCGCTACGACGACAGTCGGGCAGTACCGCAAGGGAGTACCGGAGCGTGATATCCGGCCAAGGACCGTCAGTTCGACAGCACCCCCCAAAACCTTCGGGGAGTGTTTTTGTCACAACCACAACAACAACAACTAAAGGCGAATTAAAGATTTTGAACTTTTTTAACAGGTGGCAACTCCCTTCAAACCCCGTTTTTAAGTAAAGTTTTTTAGAGGCACATCCCAGGATTGAATTGCATGGTTCACCATAAGTTAGATTCGTTAAATTCGTTGTACCATATTTGATTCATTTCTCAATTTTATTCATTCTTGGGCGAACGAGCATTGCTCGCCATTTTTCGAGGTTGCCATATAATTAAGTTTGTTGTATTTACTTATCAGTAAATATATTTTGGTGGTTTTATATGGATATTATTTTACTTACCAATCGTGTTTGGTAAATAATTCGTTCAATTAGTGTTCGAGATAATGGCGGATATTTCAAAAAACGATCATGGGATTAAGTGGAACCCCAATTAGGATTACCACCTAAAAATATTTTTTGTTGAAATACGACGTTAAATACTATTCCTTTTATACCTACATAGGCATATTCTATATGATTTATTTTTAATTTGAGATGGGTGGCAACTCGATAAAAACCTCCTAAATGGCAATACTTTGAGAGAGCATAAACTTAAGCAGATAAGTTGAGTACATATGTACAAAATTTCACAAAAATGGGTCAAGACGTTTTCAAGAAAAACATAAATATATAAAAGGAAAGGGTTAGGGCTAGGTGATAACCTTGCCTGGAAATATTAATTGAAAGTCTTATAAATAAAAAAATAAAAGTATCTTTGGTTGATACCAATATGGCATATCACACTAACTTTTTAAAAATTTCAATTAGGTGGCAGCTCTCCTAAAACTTCGTAGTGACATGAATTAAGTAAAAGAACTTGAAATGTAGCATATTACTTATATTGAAAAGTTCATCCAAATGGATCCAGTCGATTACGAAATAAGAGTGAATATGCATACAAATAAATATAATGAGATTAGGTGGCAGCCCTAGGAGATAACATTACCTATAAATGTTTGTGTTGAAATACGACGTAAAATAGTTTCGAAACAAATATCGGCATATCTCATTTCATTAAAAAAAATCAGATAGGCGACCCCATTAAAGCATGCTGAGTGGCAACACCTAGTTAGAAAATCCTGAAATTTAGCACACTATCTACATGCCAAATTTCGCTCAAATAGTTAAGCCATTTGCGATATAGTGTGGATATACAAATACACAAGAAAATCTCATTCAAAAATGGGGCAATTTTTTTATAAAAATATTTCTTTTTATAAAAATTTCATTAATCTAAATCGTTCAGCATATTGCTTTATTTTTTCAATTTAATACCTAAGCTAATATCAACCCTTTCAAGCAAGTGGAAGAATATCCCAAAGGTTACCTATAATTTAAATAGACTTTAAGCGCAAACAAAATCGCCCACATCACCATCGTTCCTCAAATCCTTCCACATTCTTTAGCTCACACACTGTGCTGAGAAAGAAGGACTGCACGCTACTAACGAATACTCTATATGTATGAGCATCCCACGCAAGTTTTCCACCAGATAACACTTTTACACTTCAACCTCATATGAGGCAAATACGAAAACACAAAACTGCACTGTCAAGCCAATCCAAACCAAACTAAGAAAAACTAAACAAACTGTTTAGTAAAGAGACTTCTGACTGAGAAATGAAAACAAATTCAACCGAAGACAGTTGAAAATTAAAGAGACAGTTGGAAAGAAAATGTATGCGAAGAAGCACAAAACTACAAACAAAAAGGTGGTTACAGCTAACTGGGCTTGTGACAGGTAAAGTACCCCTCTAGGATGTCAACGCACACAATGACAGTTGAAAGTGTGAAGAGACTTGCAATGCTACCATTTAAACCAGTCACAGTCACTTAGTGCACTATCAGTCAGGCAAGCAACCAAGCTACTTTTTCAATCACTTTTCCAATTACAGAACCATTTGCATATTTTGAGTTTGTAAGATGCATCTCAGAGCTGTAAATTATAGCTCGCACTAAATATGAATACTAAATAATATGCGATTGGGTTTGTATGCTTCTTCTTGCATGCTTGTCACATTAAAGGGAGTGTGGACATTTTTTAGAAGCCAATGAGACCTTTGTTTAGAAAGATTCTACTTCTGCTATCCATGTCTTTTAGCAGCGATCTCCACTGTGCAATTACTTTGACTTGGCTGAATTTCTAGGAATAGAGAGGGAGTAAAGTTTGACTAAAGGTCATATCAAGTATTTCCGCGAAAACCCACTTGTAGCAGCAGGGGTTAAGGGGGCAATAGGCTAGCTCTATTGATCATGGCCAAACTAGCACAGTGAGTTGAGCGCCAATTAGAAAGAAAAAGCTTATAACAGATTTCCTATCTGGGTGCTGGCGACTTTAAAGCAAAGGAAGCGGAGGGAGCTGTGCTTCCATAATAGGCATCAAGCTGGTATTTAGGTATTAGGTATTTAGACTTCACATTCGTATATAGAGTTGCATAAGGAGTAGTCTTGTCAGCCTTGCTCGTGTGCAATATGCAATAAACCTCGTCAACTCAACAGGAATGTACTCGAAGTGGTAGTTTCATCTGTTTCCCAATGTTACAAGGAGATATTGCATAGAGCATTGATCAGACTGAGTGCAGGGGCGAAGGTTAGGGGACAAACATTTAAACACTAAAATATCAATACCGGAATGCCTTTAAAAAATGTTTACCTAGGTGTTGCCACTCAGCATTCTTTTATAGGGTTGCCACTTATCTGATTTTTGTACTGAAATTAGATATCTGCCAATATGGTTAGCAAACGAGTAATCTCATTATATTTATTTTTTGGCATATCCGCTATTTGAAAGCGTCTTTATATGTAAAAATATTTTTGGCTCCGCTATTTTTGATGTGTAGACATCTTTGGGCTCGGTAGAGGCTGTCCAGAAAATTTACGCATCGCTGCCTGTAAGCGTGCCTCTGCCGTTGCTTATAATCGCGCTTCTGTTTGTGGTTTGTGTATTGAAATCTTGTTTGACTGCTTTGCTGATGTGTCTGTGACGCTCTACTTTTGTGGGTGTGTGTGTATGCAAGTGCTTTGCCGATTGTTATTATTCGGTAATCGTGCCTAAACTCGATG
>OX465289.1:4605000-4717500 GCA_949987695.1 Merzomyia westermanni | reverse complement strand
AAAATAAAATAAAATAAAACACATAAAATAAAATAAAATAAAATAAAACAAATAAAATAAAATTAAGTAAAATAAAATAAAATAAAATAAAATAAAACACATAAAATAAAATAAAATAAAACAAATAAAATAAAATAAAATTAAGTAAAATAAAATAAAATAAAATAAAATAAAATAAAATAAAACAAATAAAATAAAATAAAATAAAATAAAATAAAACAAATAAAATAAAATAAAATAAAATAAAATAAAATAAAATAAAATAAAATAAAATAAAATAAAATGAAATAAAATAAAATAAAATAAAATAAAGCAAAATAAAATAAAATAAAATAAAATAAAATAAATAAAATAAAATAAAATAAAATAAAACACATAAAATAAAATAAAATAAAACAAATAAAATAAAATAAAATAAAATAAAATAAAATAAAATAAATAAAATAAAATAAAATAAAATAAAATAAAACCCATAAAATAAAATAAAATAAAATAAAATAAAACAAATAAAATAAAATAAAATAAAATAAAATAAAATAAAATAAAATAAAATAAAATAAAACACATAAAATAAAATAAAATAAAATAAAATAAAACAAATAAAATAAAATAAAATAAAATAAAATCAAATAAAATAAAATAAAATAAAATAAATTAAAATAAAATAAAATGAAATAAAATAAAATAAAATAAAATAAAGCAAAATAAAATAAAATAAAATAAAATAAAATAAAATAAAATAAAATAAAATAAAATAAAATAAATAAAATAAAATAAAATAAAATAAAATAAAATAAAACAAATAAAATAAAATAAAATAAAATAAAATAAAATAAAATAAAACAAATAAAATAAAATAAAATAAAATAAAATAAAATAAAATAAAATGAAATAAAATAAAATAAAATAAAATAAAGCAAAATAAAATAAAATAAAATAAAATAAATAAAATAAAATAAAATAAAATAAAATAAAACACATAAAATAAAATAAAATAAAATAAAATAAAATAAAATTAAGTAAAATAAAATAAAATAAAATAAAATAATAAGTATTCATGAAACGAGCTCAAGGCCAAGAATAATAATTTTTCACTTTTGGAATTTTTATGAAAATTATTATTGTTTTTATTTATTAATAATCATTTTAATTAATTATTAAAAGTTTTTTGGATTGAATAGAGTAGGAAAAATGTTTAGAGACAACTGCCATAGCTTTTCTTATAGATCCATTTCGGAAGCTGCTAGACTTCACTCATCAGAGAAATTTTGGCACGCATTGCTAACCATTGCAGTTCTGATGATAAAACAGAGCTGTCAAAAATCCATCATGATCACACTACTAACTGTCAAATGGCGGAAGTGGTTCATGCATATGGTAAAAAGATGAATAGAACTAGGAGTTTAGATGACATCAAAACCAGCGTATTGTTAGCTTAATGGTTAGCAATGCGTGCCAAAATTTCTCTGATGAGTGAAGTCTAGCAGCTTCCGAAATGGATCTATAAGAAAAGCTATGGCAGTTGTCTCTAAACATTTTTCCTACTCTATTCAATCCAAAAAACTTTTAATAATTAATCAAAATGATTATTAATAAATAAAAACAATAATAATTTTCATAAAAATTCCAAAAGTGAAAAATTATTATTCTTGGCCTTGAGCTCGTTTCATGAATACTTGAAAATGTACAGGCCGTAAATCAACAAAAATTGTTGGTATAAAAAAGCAATAAAATAAAATAAAATAAAATAAAATAAAATAAAATAAAACTAAATTAAATTAAAATAAAATAAATTAAATTAAATAAAATTTAATTAAATAAAACTAAATAAAATAAAATAAAATAAAAAAATTAAATAAAATAAAACAAAATAAAATAAAATAATATAAAATAAAATAAAATAAAATAAAATAAAATGAAATAAAATAAAATAAAATAAAATAAAATAAAATGCAATGAAATGAAATGAAATGAAATGAAATTAAATTAAATGAAATGAACTAAAAGGAAATGAAATTAATTAAAAGGAACTATGATAACGGAAAGGGAAAAAAAGTAAAGGAAAGGAAAGGGAAGGGAAGGGAGGGTAAAGGAAGGAAAGGGAAGGAAAGGAAATTAAAGAAATTAATTTTTTTTCCAGGATACCCATGCTTGCACAGCAAACTCCACGAGTACTTGGTACTCACGCTTTTTTTCTCCAGTAAGCCCTCTTCTTATGCCTCTTTGACTCCCTCTACCAGCCCGTTAAATTTTCTCCGATCTTTTCCAGATCTTTTTCGGCTCTTAAATACGAATATATCTATCAAAGCGTCACATGTCTAGTCAACTTTAGGCGACAGTATTTACTTGCAAAAAGCTTGAGATCAAACCAACGAAGTCCTGTCTCATATTTCTCATTTGATATCCATTCTTTTCTAGAATCAGTCACATTTTGATCGACATCTCCAGACCCTAATGGTGAGGTAGTATGAGATTTTGTTTGCTTAAGATTCTCAAATCTACCAAATACCGACAGCTGAGTGGAAGATATCCCTATTTCAAAATACTTTTCAAAAACGTGCCAACTCAGAACTCGTTTAAAGGAAGCCCTTTCTCAAAATTTTTTTTCAAAGGATATTTCAATCAAAATTCAATACGTTTTGTTTAAGCATTCTATAACTAAATTCGAAAAACTGAGTCTTTGAAAGAAGTTCTGAGATAGCGCGTTCTTCCTAAAATATTTTGAAATAGCGTGATCTTTCAGACAATAAAAATTTGATTTCCTCAAACATATAACAGTTTTTCTAAAAGAATCAGATCTAAGAGTATTTGGCAACAACGACAAATGCTAGCGTACTTAAGTGCTTATAAGCAACAATAACAAAACAAATATATGATTTTAACAACAGCAACAATAAAGTTCATGACATCAACGTCTTAACAATTTCGTGAGAAGTGTCGTTTGTTTGGTTTAAGTACAGAAGTTCATGCAACTTTAATGTCTCGAAGATGAAGAAGAAGTGCCTGAAGAAGAAATAAAAATTTCGTTACTCACGTACTTTAAGTATTCGTACACATGCATTTATTGTGAATGTATGTATGTATCGTATATGCACCCAGCAGTGAAGAAGCAACCCATTCAGGAGACATATCAGTCATACAATTATAAGTTACTGACGAGTACCGAAAGGGATAAAACTTGTACCAGCAAAATTTCAAAGTTAAGCAGATTTCGAAAATGTCCAGAAATCGAAAAATCCGAGTAAAGGTTTTGGTGACATGTCATAATGTCAATGGAATTGATGTCATTGGCATTAATTCTCTTTGACATTAAGGATCTTTGTAACGAACTAAACTTTTGAAATGCGAATTAACGTCAAAACATTAATTTCATTGACTTGGAGACACGTCATTTTCGTTTTGCTGCCTACGTCACTCGAACCTGAGAGCTCGCTAATGTGAATCGAGTACTTATCCACTGCTCCCGAAGGCATTTATGCCATTTGCGCTTGCCACGATTGAATTACAATTTGTTGGTCTCTTTTGAACTAGTTTCAGAGCTATATATTTTTGTCCAAAATCGGACATCTTGGCTTGGTGTAGATACTAGTTATATAGTAGTTTGCAACTAGGTACCTCGACCAGGCCCGGATCCCGGGAGGGGGATCAAATTAGTGAAATTTTTTTATATGTCTACATAATAAAAGTTAAAATAAAGGAATTTTAGGTCATGAAATTATATGGATTTTGAGTCAGGGATGGATAAGGGGGGTCCAAACTCCCTGAAGTGTCAAATAAGAGAAAAAATAACATTAATAAGTGTTAAAATAAAGGCATTTTAGGTCATGAAACTATATGGATTTTGCGTCAGGGATGGATAAGGGAGGGTCCAAACTTTCGGGACTGTTAGAGGAAAAAAAATCAACATAATAAAATTAAAAAAAAGAAATAAGTGGCACGAATCATTTTTTGGTCCAATCAGACTAAAGTGGCAACCGTGGTTACGTGATGCAACGCCAATGCTTGTAATTGACACAGTACATTTGTTTGTTGTTTGTTGGAAAAGCCTCTTATGTATATAATATTAAACTGTAACTTTGTCATTTCCATTTTATGCTTGGTATTGTGGTTTTCAGGTGAAAATGTCTCAAGTCGCCTAGAAACTATTTAACACGACACTTTAACCCTCTTATAAATCAAAAATAAAATAGGTTTATTAAGCTCTTATAATTGAAAATTTGTATGGAAATCTCATTTAAAAAAGCTTTATAAACCTTTAATATTTTTTATGAATAACGGGGTAAATGTTTTGAACATAGAATATCTTCCTGGCATCGTTTCCCATTAGATTCAGATCTTTTCATGCCTTGAACATGTTTTTAAACGACGATTTTCACTGCAAAATGTTGCCAGCGTCCATGACACACTTTAAAACATTTAAATTTTCAAGTGAACAGCACAATACCTAGCTTTACTCTCAAAATCGTTTTTATGACAAAAAAAAAAAGAAAAAAAAGTGGGAACCCCCCCCCCCCCCCCCCGAAATTATTTTCTGGATCCGCGCCTGACCTCGACTGCTGGATATATGTGTGTGTGTCATAAAATTAATATGAAAATTGTGTGTATATAAGCCACTGGCTCGAACGGCACTCAGTTTTCACTTTCAACCTCGCTTTTCATTTAATTTATATGTATGAGATTTAACGCAATTGTTATGCAATTTATATTTCGCTGAAAGTGCTGCCCTATCACGCCAAACTTTACTGAGTTCTTCATCACAAATTTGTATTTAAATTTCCGTTTTAGGGGCTGTTATTTATTTATTAGATTCTACGACTCCTTGAAGATTTCATGCAAAGTTGAAAGCGTTGGTATTTAAATGAGGTGCGATTATGAATTGTTTGTTCAAAGTTTTGCGCTGATGCCACTAACGATAACTCTTGTTGTTCATTTAACATTAAATACAATGATACGAGGACTACATAAGGGGGTGAGTGGGAGACGCATTTGAAGCTAATGAAGCCCAAATATGAATTGTTTCTTAGTAAAACTCTGAAGCTAGTTTAGGAAGGAAGACGGGAACAATTGCAACCTCATAGTTATATTTAACAATGCTAAGGTATGTGCTAGGAACTCAAGCAGATTTCTCATTATACGAGGTGTGTTCAAAAAGTATTGCGAATTTTGTGTTTTTTCAAAAATTATTTATTTATTCATGAATATCTGTTTTGTCCCCTTCAAAGTAATCCCCATGAGATATTATACACTTGTGCCAACGGTTTTTCCAATCTTCGAAGAACTTCAAAAAATCATTTTTTTGTATCTTGTTCAGCTCCTCCTTCGATGCCGTCTTTATCTCGTCAAGAGAAGCGTAACGTCGTCTTTTCATGGGCCTCTTCAGTTTAGGGAACAAGAAAAAGTCACAGGGGGCCAGATCTGTGGAATACGGTGGCTGCGGCATCATTAGTGTGTTGTTTTTGGCCAAAAAGTCGCGCACAAGCAACGATGCGTGAGCAGGGGCGTTATCGTGGTACAAAAGCCAATTTTTGTTCTTCCACAAATCCGGGCGTTTCTGGCGGATTGCTTCGCGCAAATTGCGCATAACTTGCAGGTAATATTCCTTATTGACCGTTCTTCCCTGTGGCAAGAACTCATGATGCACCACGCCCCTGCAATCGAAGAAAACTGTCAGCAAAACTTTCACATTCGACCGAACTTGGCGCGCTTTTTTCGGTCTTGGTTCGTGCGGCAGCTTCCATTGAGATGATTGAGCTTTGGTTTCCACGTCATTACCATAAACCCACGATTCGTCACCAGTTATGACCCTCTGGAGCAAATTTGGGTCGTCGCGGACAGAGTTTAACATCTCATTAGCAATGTTCATGCGATGCTGTTTTTGGTCACAATTGAGCAATTTTGGTAAAAAAATAGGTAAAAATCGAAGACGATCCAAAACACGTGCAAGCAAAGCAGCTGTCAACAATTAACTGAACATTCAAAATGGCCGAGCTTGTCGGCATAAGTGAGAGACATGAGTACCAACATAACGCCACAAAAAATTCGAAATTCGAATATACGTAACCAGCGAAAATTCAAAATTCGCGATACTTTTTGAACACACCTCGTAAATAACTTTAAATAACTTTAATAAATTAAGCTATTTATTTCAAATGCATTTGAAAGAAACGTGGTGAGTATCAAGTGCTAGTAAAGTTTGATAACTAAACATTTGTGCTTCGAATTCACACACAACTGCAAGAGAATAACAAAAGTAACCTAGCAGAGCCAAATAAAATAACTCACATAAGAGTTTTACTTAAAATTCGTCTGCAAATTTTCCTCGGAATCGCTTTGAAATTTGCTTGCGAAATCTTCCTAAATTTCGCCTGCGAAGCTCTTTTTAGAATTTTTCGTCAACGAAATTCGCAAATGAATTTAAATTCGTCTAAAAGTTCAAGATAAAAATAGCGGGGAATTCCATAGCAAAATTAAACAGCAAAATTTTCATTCCCCAAACAAAAGTTCAACAAAAATGCCACTGAATTTGTATAAAATTCTATTGCGAATTCTCCCAAAAGTATTAATCGCCTTTGAGTTCAACTTAAAATCTGTTTCCATCTTCTCCTTCCTCTTCGCTGTTGTTATTGTTTGTAACTCCCATATGGTTTAGGATACTGTTATCGAGCTGTATACTGCAAATCGTCTTAGATGCTGGGGATCCGTCTTTTACTTCGCTTTATCATCATCTCCCATATTACAATCATAACTAACTTATTTTTACTTCCTCTTCTCTTCTTATCTTCCTACTTTTCTATCTCTTTTCCTTCCCATTCACCTCTACCTTGACCTTCACCATCACTTCATCTTCGCCTTCACCTTCACATTCAACTTCCCTACCTCGACCAGTTCCGTGCTCATTTTACCTTTTTCTGTCGTTATCCTTTCCCTCTACCTTTAACTTTCCCTTTCCCTGCCTCTTCATCCTTCTTTTCTCCTTCCCTTCCAGCTTTTACATAACCCTCTCCCTCTTCATTTCCATTTGATATTGCTTATCGTTTCCCTTCTCCTATTCCTTCTCCTTTTCGTTGTCCTTCACATTCTTGTTCTGCTTGTTCTATATTTCGAATTAGTCTTCTCTTTCTCTTTCTCATTCTCTTTATCCCACTCCTTCTCCTCATTCTTCTACTTCAACCACTACTTCCAGTTCTACCTCTCTGCCTCTGAAACTGCTTTTTTTAAATTATGCTTCTCCTTCTACTGTTTCTTTTAATTGTTGTTCTCTTTCTTCCTATCTTTTTTTTAAATTTCGTACTTTTCTTCTCCTTCCCTACATTCACCTTCTCCTTCTCATTTTAATATAGTTCTCATTCTGCTTCTACTACTAACTCTATTTTCCTTTAGCCTGCACTTTCTCTCTTCTATTCTCTTTATCCCTGTGCTCCTTGTTATACTTCAACTACTGCTTTCGCTAATACCTGTTTCTCCCTCTCTCACTTTCCTTGTCTTCTTCCATTTCTTTCGCCCTCAATTTTCTCTCAACCTTTTTGTATCTCTTTCTTCTTGTTCTTCTCTGTCTCCATCTCATCCTTCTTGACTGTATATTTTACTCCTTCTCCATTTTTCTTACTTTTGCCTTATTTATCATAAATCTCCTTTTGTTTTCATTCGGCTTATGTTCATTCACTGAGCTTTTCTGTTGTTGCCTAATTGCTCTAATGAGCACTCAATCATTCAGTCTTACAACAATTGCAATTTACACACCTCATTTAGACATGATGAATTTTTCCTCTACATGAGCTTGAGCATAATCTTCTTATCTTAGCTTAATCGTAGAATAGTTACAACCTCTCTAATAAGCTTCTTATTTAAGTATGCCGACTATTAGATAAATAACTCCTTCCCCTCACTCCTTTTCTTCAAAAGCACCAAAAACTCTTACAGATTTGGGTAAATAAATGTTCATGTTTTTGTTTTATCTACTAAAAGTTGGGTTTGAAATTTAATAACGTCCATACCCCTCAATAAATACCAGCTTTCGTCAGCTTCTAAAAAGCTCTTCTTATTATTCGCTTATTACTCTTGAAACTAACATTCGCCGCCATTAATTTGCTAATTAGTTGTGACTTTCGCTGAGGCGTTATTGCTACTAGCTAATTATAAGTTGTGACAGACAGCTGCTAGGTGCTAATTAAAGTGGATAAATGTTTGGTTGTTAGGCAGAAATTTCGACAAATGTGCCTGGCGTAGTAGTGGGGAGAAGCATGAAATCACTTTGCCAGAAGTAAAAGATTTGTTTGTTAGTATACGCAGCATCATACAAATTTCTTTATTAATTATTTAATAACCAAATGCATTTCCTCCATCTTTCATAGTACTGGTCAGGCCGTTCACAAATGACTTAATTAATAAATTAAGTAATCTTCTAAACTCGATCATTTTTTGTCAAAATGAATAGTTTTTATTTTTCATGTGCAGAATAGTTTAATATACCCAGTTGTATGATTTAAAAATAATTATCTTACAAATAGCAGGGATTTCAGAAGTATTGTTTTTATATGATTGACTAGAAAATGGGGCACAGCTTCGCTGCGTTTCAAAACTTATAATACACTGAGTTCCATTGTAAGCATTAAATTTCCGAAACCAGTTGAGATATGAACCCTCCTATCAATTTTTCAGAATATCTGCGATGCACAGACATCGAACTGTAACAATTTTATTATATGTAGAGATGGGTAGAGCTTAATTGAAAAATATAGTTTTTGAAAGTAGTCGTCGTTAAAAGCTGATTCAATAGAAATTATAAGACAAAAAATATATTATGAAATTTTTTAGACTTCTATGTATTAGCACCCGAAACTAGGCTGGGTATTGCCTTAATTTAGTGGTTTTGTTTACGAAAGGGCCGGTGAGAGCGGAATGGCACTTCAACCGGATGGGAACAAAACACAGACGGAACTCACCTCGCTCCAAAGAAACTGCAACAAGTCATAATTGGCGCTATATTTGAACAAAAAAGAAGTCAAACCGTATTGAAACCGCCAGGGTCCGGGGACTTCCGTTAGGAGATGTTTATGACCATGATAAGCATTGTTACTACGACAAAGAAAAACTGAATATTCGCATTCAAATCCCCGAAAAAATTGTATTCGTTACACTGTTAGTGGCCGTAACCATAACCATAACCATAACCATAACCATAACAATAACCATAACCATAATAATAACCGTAACCATTACCATTACCATAACCATAACCATTACCATAACCAGAACCATTAGCATAATCATAATCATAACCGTAACCATAACCATAACCATAACCTTAGCCATAACCATAACAATAACAATAAACATAACCATAACCATAACCGTATCTTTAACTGTAACTGTTTTTTATACCTTTTATGAACATGAAATGGTATTATAACTTTGGTCCGATGTTTGTAAGTATGAGAGGAAGAAGAGATAGACCCACCAATAAGTATACCGAAATGATCAGGTGATGAGCTAAGTCGATTTAGCCATTGATGTATATTGGAACGATTTTTCGTCATCCCTTGTCAAATTTGGTTTTGAGACAAACCGGTTTCGGCGTTGTGCCATCATCAGTGTCGATTTTCGATTTTCGATTTAGCCATGTTCGTATGTCCGTCTGTCTGTTTGCAAAAAATTCCCTCACTTTTTGAGATATCTTGATGAAATTTGGTATGGGGCCGCCATTTTGCATAAGATTGATCATTTGTCGGAATCAGCAAGATCAAAGCAATACAACGCATAGCTCCCATACAATCGATAGTTTCGATAAATGGGTTTTGGGCTATAAATTCTGCAATTAAAAAGCTAGGATCGTAAAATTTTGCAGGTTTAGTACTTTTTAGATATGTTATCTGTGTAGTGAAAATCAGTCCGATAGCTCCCATACAATCAATTGTACCGATAAATGGGGTTTGGGCTATGTATCTTTAAATTATCAGTTTTGCAGAGTTTTTACTAAATGTGAGTAAGGATCGGACACTTAAAACGTAATGCGTATTCATGGAAGGTATAAAATCTTCGGCACAGTCGAAGACAGCCCTTTCCTTACTTGTTTCTTTTTTAGCTCGCGCCTGCTTAGTTTTTCGAATCCATGCCCAGTCTAGTTTATTTTCGATTGAATTCAAGTTGTTCAATTGCCGAAAAGATTTCATGGGTTCCTAAGCTAAATGGATAGAGAATAAGACTGTGATGTGAAGTTGCCGGGTATTCAACTGACTGGCCGATTTCCTGACTAGTTCGGTAACAGTCAGGGAATTGCAGTTATATCCTGATATATTTCCTGATCAAACTTTTTCTTCACTCCAAGGATGTTGGCGGCCGCCGTGGTGTGGAGGTAGTGTTGCCGGCCTACCACACCGAAGGTCCATGGTTCGAGCCCTGGTACGGGTAACATCAAAAGTGATTTGAAAAAAGTTTTTCAAAACGGGGTCGCCCCTCGGCAGTGGTTTGGCAAACTCTCCGAGTGTATTTCTGCCATGACAGGCTTCTCAGCAAAAATTCGTCTCCTTTGTAGATGCCGTTCGGAGTCGGCAAAAAACTGTAGGTCCCACCAATTTGTAGGGAAAATTCAAATCGGCACACCACAAATTGGAATTGGCGCAAAAATCTCTTAGGAGGTTTATGATGATATACCTGTTGTATATCGCGCCATAAAAAGAAAGAAGGATGTTATTAAACATTAATGCGTATGTGTGTATGTTTTTATGTATGTATTGCCACCACACACACATGCATATATTTCATTCAAAGCAAATTTTAAATCATTTATTTCTCCACAAACTTGTGTAATTTGAATGTAAAATGAAAACTAATTAGAATCAAATATGCACATTCGCAATATGTTGCACTAGACAAGCATTTATTTGTATAAGTACATGCCATTTGCATATATTTTAAAATAGAAGAGCAAACAATTAACCGTTTAATAAGTAATAGTTTGCAAATGCATGCCATTGTGAAAGATGACGTTGGAAGTGCAGGAATTTGTAGTCGCGATTTCGTATTCAAGAATTTGCTGAATATAGTACGAAAAGTAGGTTACAAGTTAGGGGGAGGTACAAATACAAAATAATAAAAAGTAGACATGGAATCTGATCGGTTTCACACATTTTCTTTCTCATTGCAATGCCTTGAGCTAAACGTCATTCATTGACTCGCATTCTGACCAGCTTTCGAGAGGAGCGCTCAGTCACGAGATCACTTTTCGCCCACTAAGTTATTATTAGACTGAAGCTTTTGGCGTGATTTTCACATTTCGTCGATTAACTCTTATAGCCTTATTCTGAATTTTGTATGGCTAACAATTGTTATGCTTCAAGAGACACAATTTTGTCAATCGGAATAGTTATAGGTATGACAACGGAAAGCTGAAGAGCTGCCAAGACAAAAAATTTCGTAAAAAATTAAATTTTTATTTAAAAAAAAAAAATTTAAGAAAGAATATGAAAATGTGCATCCAGTTTTTGATATGAATGTTGTAGAGTTTGTTGTTTGGTGTCGCGAGTCCCCTTTGAACCCAATTAGCACTTATGTGCTGTTTTGATACCAGAATAATTTGATCCCCATTTGGGTACGTCTCTGATAAGTTCCAGGCGTGCGCGGACCTCCTCCAATCCTAAAACATGAAGAACAGAGACAGGCTGATACAACGCATCGGATATCATGTTATAGCTGCTGAGACGGGAGTTCGTAAAACCATCTACCTGTCATAAAAGATTTGCGAATCTATTAGAGGTGATTTGCGCACGCCGTAATGCCCTGCATAACGTAGATATCGGATTCAAGTACACTCACTGAGCTCTGAAGACGCTTAGATAAGGTTTTGGATAGGTGTGTTGCGTACATTGCCGCTCCTCCTCCACAAGCTACTTTGGATCTGTCCGTAAAACCTGAGATGTGGAATTAAGGTTTGCATCGAGGATTGTCTTGGAGTAGATGCAGTAAATTTTCGTCGTAACGTCGTAGTTGTTAAGATTTATAAAAATACAGCTATAGACATATGCCCGCTCTTTCCAGAGTCCCAATTCCCCAGTCCTAAGTGCACCATTGTCGCACCAGAAACTGTTCTCTAAATTTCTCCTATGTACAGCCATACTATGACTTATGGGCTTACACCCCGGTTTTTAGCTAGGATTCTATTGCAGGGTTAAAAAGCCCCCAAGGAATTTATGCTCTATATTAAGTTTCCAGTCAATTTAGGTGTTATTAGAAAGGCGTCAGTTGTGACCTTCAACGGAAGGTAAACAATAACTTGTGCTTCTCGTCTTTGTCTTTGGGGGCTCACGCTGAGCATCCTTCTCTTAATGCTGTCTGCATTATGCCACTGATAGAGTCCAGAATACAAGTACCACACAAGTAGGCCAAAACTTTATCGCAATCCCTATCTCAATCCCTATGGCATATATAAATTTCTAAAGTTGATTGCAAGCAAAAGCGTGTGCAATCGAGAGTATTTCAAATTGAAAGCAAAATCGTCCTCCGCAGCTGTGGGAACTCAACAATTTCGCTTTTATTAAAACAAAAACACGAGGCACAATAAAGCCATATTTGTTGGTGTTGATTATTATTGCACCTACACAGTTTACCAATTGTTAATGCATTGCAACAATAATTTGCAATCATTTGTTGATTTAAACTAGGGATCGGAGCATTTATCACAGTTGTAGATTGAACTCTGAATAGCACCCTTTCATACAACGAAATGAAAAACAAAAAAAAAAACTTCAAAATTTCCCTTTCTTATTATTTAGCCATACTTGCCAGTAGCAGTCTCCAGTGGCTATACAATACATACTTAAATTTTTTTTAAGTTTGAGAGGCATGGCGGGTTTATCTTTAAAGTACCTAACAGGCCTTCAAGACGTTACAACTGATTTTCGTAAGTACTTGCAGATCAAATTTCGAATTGCACGAGCCTTTTTATTGTTTGTGGCAGGATTTCAATAATCACTGTGATACCTCGTACTCAATTTTCTCTATTTAAAGATATCTACTTACTACTTTAAATGACCAAATCGATCGAATTAGAGGGTAGACGAGGCCTCTCCATCTATCTAGTTAGCTCCACACAGATCAAAGATCCGACTCGCTTTTATTAAGTAAAATATATAAGATATCAGGAGGTGAAAAATAACTAGCGAGTAACCCTAACCCTCCCTCACTTATTCACCCGCAGCCTTTTCAGTTTCCTATTCCTGTCGCCTGAAGTTTCCCGAAAACTGTTTTGGTTTGCAGTTGTTGTTGTAGTTGCAGTATTTTACACTGTCTAGTCTACACTATCATTTGCAAGTTGCCTGTTCATCCCAAGCCTCTTCCTTTCTCCTTCTCACATTTCCTTTAGCGTTCCCCTTTCCTTCTTCTCTATCTTTCTCTTTCCTTTCCCTACTCCTATTCTTTACTGTCGCTCCAGTTTCTCTATTTTCAAAGCTTAATACAACTTCATCATATATTAAAATATAATTGATCTAAACCAAAGAGATTCAAAGGCATGGCAAATTATATTGGTTTGGAATTGATATGAAACGTAATCGTCTCAAGCAAGAATGAACTGTTTACCATGCCTCTCAAGCAATATTTAAAAAAAAAAGATTTAAGTATGTATTTATGAATTCGGTAAGAACAATTATGGTAAACTCGGTTGCTATAGAACGTTTTTATGGCACTGGATAAGTACCGCTGACCACTACAGTTGAAATCAGTTCGGAAGCCACTGGAGGCTGCTACTTACAAGTGAGATCTAGTCACTGGATAGTGTCACTTAAGCAGCTGATCCTGAGTATGACAAGAGGTTACAAAAAAGAAAGTAAATATAAAATGAATAAGCAAATGAATTGGCAGAAAAAATAAAAAAATGTACTCCAAGCAATTTTCACTTTTCATAAAAACTTGCACCGGCGTTGGTGCTATGACCAAGGGAAGTTTTAATTAATTTTTATATATATAGACAAGATTTCAGATAAATATTCCCCAAGACCTACTCTGCTGTATTCAAATATCAAAGATGCATATTTTTTCCAAATAGCTTTTTAAATGGAAATTTTAAAAATAACTAAATATTTCAGTCCCTGATTTTTACTCAACAAATAACAAATGCTTAATGAATTTGCATTTGTATTGGATTGCATAATTGTTGGTGTGTATTGAAACTTAAATTGAAATTACCGTTACCACTGCACAACCTCCCGTCCAACCCACATTAAACATTACACTTGTTGTTTTCACAAGCAAAAACAAATAACAAGCATCAACGCCGGGTCTGCAATGGGCATGCAACAAGGGCGGAGGCGGCGCGTCAGGAGAAAGGTGCCAATAAGCAAATAATAAGAATAATTTAAATTAAAAAAAAAACAGAGAAATCATAACAAAGAGTCAATTGGAATAGCAATTACACACGTGCAATACATACATACATATATATTCGCATCAACGCAATACACAGCCAATAATAATAATACCGCTTAATACAAAACCCAAAGAAATAAGGTCGACTAAGCCAGCATGTTATTGTTTCCACAATAAAGGGAAGTATATGTAACAATAAAATATTTATAAACAATAAGAATATGATTGCACAGTAAAGAAAAAAACGTGTAGACACCGCTAGTTGATCAAATTATTCATTGAATTTAAAGACTGAAAGTAGAAAGCTTAAAGTTTAAAACTGAGCTCGGGGAAAAGAGCTTTGGAATTGTGAAGACGATATTCATGTTAAATCAAATAATGAAAAAATTTTAATTTAAAGTGCGGGCAGTTGTGGTCCTAAGTGTGCTTTCTTACCGCACCGATTGAAGTCGAGTAACAGCAAAATACGACAGAAAAGCTTTTAAGACTATGGTTAGCCATCGGCATTCATGGGCAAGATGTTGAACGTATTTTTGCCATTCTGAAGAAAAATGTTTATACTTGACGTTTGTAGTTATCTAATTTGAAGGAAAAATAAAAGTACAAAAATTGAGCAAAAGCTTGACTTAACCTGCTTGAAGCTAAATATATTATTTAAATTGTTGCTACTGTGCTATCATTAAATGTCATTTAAGGTATTAGATTTCCAACCCAAAGTCAAAACGCAAAGTGAAAGCTCAGACATTTTAAGGAAAGCTCTGATCTGACTTTCTTTGAATCCCAACTAAATGTCTACAGTTTTAAATAAAAACCTAATTTAGAAAAAAAAGCTAACTTATAAGCAGGCTTTTAGATCACATTTAAGCTTAACTTGGCTTTATTTGAGTTGATTTTATAAGTAGCATTTTTAACAAATTAGTAAGCGGATATGCTTTACTCGGTTGTCTGAAGTCAGTTTTATTCGGAGTGATATTGCTATGGAGCGATTTGTATCAAAGTACGTCACTGTATTTTCATGTGGTATCCCAATGGAGATTTATATTGTTCAAGTAAGCTTTCCGTACAAGCGGAAACTTTCATTCAACTGAACCTAACCTAAACTTTTATTACACACAAAGCTCTGAAATTTTATGTACCATTTTTGCTTTTTCAAGTAGTATCGCATATTCCCGGCGGAGCATTATTTTGTAGTTGACAAGTCAGAGAATGTCGATCAAAATTCCGCGCTAATGGCGTTACTGTGGCTCGAACAAATTCCAATATTCACTTTCATCGACGATTGATACAAGCTTTGATTGGTGATGAATTTTAATTGATTGTATAGCGTATATTAAGTTAACAACTAAATAGTTGGATTGCAAGTGCTTTTTTTTTGTTAGAAATAACCAATTTTGTTCGTTCGGGTTAAAACTCCGATTTAAAAGCTTGAGAACTCTTTTCAATGCTTTAAGCTCAGCAGTCATTTTCTACCGACTAAGATTCCAGCCAGTTTCTAAATTTACTACATGCGAAAAGAAAACTAAGTTTAAAAACCTTTGAAAGCAATTTTTTAATTAGGGTAGTAAATTTTGAAGTTAGAATTAAAAGCAAATTTACGCTTTCGGAGCTTTTTTTTGTTGTAGATTTTTATAATTAAGTAGTTCAATGTCAAACCTACTCTAGTTTGGCATTAAATAAATTAACTCGTGAAAAGTTAGAAGGTTTTTCACGAAAAACTTAAAAGCTCCAGCTTAACTTAGAAGCTTATCAATCATTTTTCCAACTTTTTGGAAGCACTGGAATTGCAAAGTCCAAAAAACTTGTTATTCATTTTATTTGTTCTAAATTTAATATTTTATTTTTATTTAAAGCTTTTATTTTTGTTCGTCCGGATTAAAGCTCCGGTTTAAAATCTTTAGTAAGTAAGTAGTGAAATGCCGAACCTACTCCAAGGGTCGAATTACGTTTTACGTTCCGTGATCGAACGCGAATTTTTAAATCACAATAGCTCGAAGCCCATAATTCGGAATGACGGCATACGTAACCAATTGGCTGAAAGAACCGGTCGGTTCATTTATGCATTTTTAGTTTTTTAAAAAGTTGGACAGATTCAAAGTCATTGTTACTTAAAAATCGGATTACCATCACGGAACGTATGTCGTGATTCCGCCCGAGGTCTGCATTAAACAAATCTCCAGGGAGCTTTCACGGAAAACTTAAAAGCTCCTGCGTAACTTTAAACCTTAGCAAAGCATTTTTAAACTTGTTGAAAAACTGCAATTGCAAAGTGCAAAAAAATTTTATATATATTTATTTATTGTAAATTTAAATTAAAAAACTTTATTTAAAGCAAGTAAAAACCTAGCCAATACTACAAAGTCAACTTCAGTTCAATTAAAAATTTCTGTGAAAATCAATTTAGCAAAAGTAAACAAATCGTTGTAAAACCACAATATAAACACACGAATTTTAAAACTATTCAGCGTGCTTGTAATTTAATTTACGTACAACCATTCAATTCAAACATAACACAAATATTTAAAAACTCTACACTAATCGAGTCAAATTAAATCTCAAACAAAAATTCAAACAAAATTTATTTCTAAACAGAAAAAACCACTAATTAAATTCAAAAAGCTCTCGCTCACAAACACAAAGCTGCAGAGTGAAAAATTTTGCTGCACGTAAGCACTTAAGTACCTGTTGTTTGTCTACTAAAGTACTTGTGTTCATACGGAAATATTTTGTATATTTTATGGCGCGAAAACCACATTGCGCTGCATGCTAATGCGATTGACACACTGACACCAACGCGTACACAGGCGCAAACACAGTTGCATTCCATTTGTACTAATTGAAAACGTTGCCAAAATAATTAGGAAAACCCAGCCAGTAGCGGAATGAAGTGTGCTTCGCTCTCACTGACGATAGCGAAAGCAAGGACATTTCTGAGAGCTGTTATGAGTGTTAATAAACTGAATTTTTTTTTTGATGATTTTTGTTATGTGTTTAACTGAAAGTGAAAATTTAAATATTGAAGTTGGAATATCTGTTTGCAAATAATTTTTAGTTTTGTAAGGGAGGTTTGTTCAACTAAGATACAACTAAAATATTGGCTAAATACTTTTAAATGATTTATGAAATTTTAAGCTTAGTAAAAAGTTAACTTAAATATTTCGATAAGCATCATTATATATAATACGGGAAGGGATTATTTGTCAGATTTACTCTATCAAACGGATTCTTGATAATAACATGTAATTTGAAAGGGTTGCCACCTGTTTAAATATACGTTTTGCCTGCTGAAGTTGATTAATATTTAAATGTGAGGTGTCGTAGAAAGGTCTTGGCCTAAAAATGTAAAATTTATCATAATTTAAAAAAAAGAAATTCCACCTGTTAAAAAAAGTTCATAAAGGTAATAAGGTCGATAAGGTAAGAGAAAGCAGAATATTTTAAATAAAATATAATTTATAAAAATGCGCAAGCAAATAAGCAATAAAATCCTAATATTTTACAAGTATGGAGGTATTATAATTGGACTTATTATAAAAATCGATCAATTCAAAAACGATAAATCGCATGAATAAATGAAACTAACAAATAAAAATTAAATATTATGACTAAAAATAAAAACTAATATAATACAGACCCTTAGCGATTCAGAATAATCGATAGAATTCTATTGAAATAGAAGAAAATTCATACAAACCATTAATTATTATATCGATTATAATCGATCAGCTAATTTAAAAATCTTTAAGTATCGTTTTAAATGAGCAAATTTCAAAATTCTGCACAATTTGAAAAAGTTTTTACACCATTGAATCTGCAAGTGTCATGGGAACTAAATAAAATTATTAAAAAAAAAGCAAGTATTTATAAAAATCGAAAATTGGTATACAATGTAAAACCGATAAAAATCGTTATAAATCGATAAAATATTTTACAAGTCGGTAAGTATTCTTTTAAATCGGAACAAATTTTAAAATGCCATACAATTTAAAAAAAGGTCATTACTCCCTTAAGCCGGCAAAAATGGAATAAATATTAAGAACTTATAACACAGCAAATACTTATGAGTATCGATTAGTTTTATGTAATTCAAAAGCAAACAAAAAACAAGAATAATCGAAAATAATATATAAAAAAACAGAATATTATCGATTAAAATTTAAATTAATACAATAAAAATCGACATAAAACAATGATTAGTAACAATCGATCCCAAAAGTATTTTTATATAAAAAAAATTTAAATCCTGCAAAAATCCATTAAAACCCAATACAAAAATCGATAGTATAGTTGCCGATAAATTATCGTTGATAATTAAATATTTATACCAATTGGCAAATAAGTCGATAACACTCGAATGAATTAAATGAAACCGCATTAAACAGAAAGTACTTATAATATCGTTAACTCTTATGCAAATTCAAAAACGATAAAAACTGTGAATAATCGAGCACAATAAATGAACCTACCAATAACATCAATCCAAATTAAAACGAAATACTAAGATGGCACACAGAAAAGCTCCAGCCGTGATAGCATGTATAAAAATCTGTGCATAGAGTATATTGAAAAGAAGCGTAGAGAAATAGAAATCAAACCAGCGGTTTTTCGATGTTTTATCTGTCTGTCTGGATATTTGTACGCACATCACTCAGAAACCACTTTAAGTAAATTAATAAAGTTTTAGCGCTTTATTGCTAGGTATATACCTTGTGGTTAAAGATAGGTTTTACAGAGCTGATATTTTGTAAACCTGTTGCATACAGTGGTGCCAATAAAAGTTGGATAAAAATATTTCTATACTTTAGTAAGCCGACGTCTTTAGTTGACATAGCCATTTTTTACAGTTAACTAACTTGGAACAAATTTTCGTGGGCAAGTCCAGGAGACTATAACTGAGCTGTATGCCCAGTATGAAATGTATACCGCGTCTGTAAGACCCCAAAATATTATATGGCATAACTCTATTGTTACCGACAGCCTAAAGAGAAGCACTATCTGCACAAATGTTCTGAGGGCTATGATCAACCTTGTTCTCATAAACATATGTATATGGTAAATTGCAGGCAAGATGCATCGCAGAATGGAGTACTGTCGATTAACTCTGAGAGCGATAAAAGCCTTTCAGAGTAGGTAAGGCAGCAGTCGAATGCACACTTAACGACCTGGCCTAGCTGTACGTCACAGTAGTGATATGGAGTGATATCACAAAACATCTCGACAAGAGCTTTTTCATCAGGATTGGAGATTCGAACACCCCGTTCTGCAACAATGAAGGAGCTTCAACAAGAGTTCTTTTTTTCATAATTTTTTTAATGAATTCAAATCGAAATAAAGGGTCAGCGATCCTACAAAATATATTCTATAAGTATTTCTCACAAAAGTTTTAGTACATTCAAGACAGAGATTGATGCTTCTCCTTCTCCACCACGTATACGCATTTCATCACCGTCACCGCTACCCACTTTGTTATTCATTACAACAAAATGAGATAATTAACGCGCAATCGGTTTGTTGCTACCAGTCGAATGAAAATAAATTTCCCGCTCGTTGCGCCTAAATTGATGTTGCTACCATGGCAATGGTTTAATTTGATTGCTTGCGCCTGCATGTGAGGAAGTAGATGTGGTGTGCGTGCGTGTGCACCAGTTTGCTAATGCTTGCCCACACAAGTTGTAGCAGCTAATTAGGTATATGACCGACTTCAAAGTTTGTTTGTGTTGCTTTTTGCCGACGACGCTTTACCACTTACTAAGCCGCTCAACCAGCGTGCACGTGCGAATGCTTGCGTTGCGTCTCAAATGATCGCCAAGCTAGCAAAAATTCAAGGCTAATTATGCATTAGCGCTAAGCAAACACATTTATGCTTGTGTGTGTGTGTTTGGGTGATACACGCACACATGCCTACATACAATAAATATGTTAAAATGTAACCAAACACATTTAAGAATTTAAGCCTTGGCAGCGTTATGTTTACATCAGCCATTTGCTTGTCGGTAGGGTATGTTAATGGGTATACTTAACCACAGTCAACCCACTGTTTACATTAGCCAAGCTCTTAATCCTCAAAGTATGCTACATTATATGGCATAAGGTCGACGTTGTAGGTAAGCAGCTTACTCAAGTAGCTAAGTGCAGTAGCATTTGAGCGATGAATCGAATCGATTGAGCTACTCTCAAATATAAATACCCTATACACACACACACGCAATAAAGTACTTAGCTCAGCGGTACTCAGTGGGTTAAACACAAATACACATACATACATACACTCATACAAGCGTAAATATAGTTTTTTAAGCTAAACGTTTATGATGTGTAAGTATCGAGTTACTTGTAAGGCTTTAACAATTGAAAAAGCTTAACACAGCAGACAATTTGAGGATACTCATTGCCTTTTAGCCCTTAAGTAGGCTTTGCAACTGCGACTTTCTTTTCAAGCATACTAAATACGCAATTGCTGTGCGAGCTAAGCTGTGCTAAGTTGTACAATTAATTGTAATAAATCGCATGAGTTGCTGGCGTGTATCTCTACAAATAGATACATTGGGAAAAGTTGTAATAAAATGTTTTTGTGTACTTTCAGGGGCATACTTTCAAAAGCATACTTTTAGGCGCAAACGAATTTTGTGTATGGGAGTAGTAGTATTGCACGCCTACACAAAATATTCAAATATTCTTCAGGCCTTAGGCATTTAAAGACCAACATCGTTTGCTTGCTTTAACCAAGAAAAAACACAAAATCACAAATACAATTTGCTATGCTCTTAAAGAAGTATGTGTCACCACATTTTTGTTGATTCAGAACGCCTCCATCACACCAACACTTAGGCACGCAACAAATATATGTGAGTGTTTGGGCCTGCAAAAAATGTGCTTAGTCTAGGATGCATCAGGAATAGGTCACAAAAGAGCATGCGACCAATGCCAGTTTTGATCGTATGGGTTGAAGTTATCCCTTTTGTATGAGCTTGTCCTATGAAGAGACTAATTGATCTCTTTTATGGCTAAACGGGTTGTGTCGGACAGATTACTTTGAACACCTAAAAGTAGGCTACAGAAATTAAAATTGACTTATTCCAACTACGCCCATAACGGGGTAGTTGGGATGAATTGTAACGGACTGTAGGCAAAAAGTATTGATCGCGGATCACTCTCTTTAGAGATCGGTCGCACGATTTTTTGCAGGGTTCATATAGGTTTAGGTGGCCGCCGTGGTGTGGCGGTAATGTTGCTGGCCTTCCACACCGAAGGTAAAAGGTTCGAGTACTGGGCCAGGTAACATCAAAAGTGGTTTGAAAAGGTTTTTTTTATAGTTTGCCTGGCATCCTGATGTCAGAAGCAAATAAACAAACAAACGCAGCAGTGGCAATGGGAGAGAACATGACAGTGACCAGCATTCTGACAGTCATCGGAGCAGTGCCTACAACAGTGACGCACACAATCACCATGAACGAACCCGTGGTTGTGAGCAGAACAGTGACCGCCACAGAAAGAGTGAACATGGGATTATCCGTTACAATGATAGGGACACATACTATAGGTGATAGGGACAAAGACAGCTTACCTTAAATAAATTTACATTGCAAACAATAGATAATATAACGCGGCATAAGTTGAATGACACGAAAAATGACAGCGACCGTCACAGTGACCATGAACGGGCATGGACAGGAGCACGTTACTTAACTAACTTATATGAAATAAATCGTAGTTTGACGTATATTAAAATCATGACAACGGCAGCAATGGTGGCAGCGGCCGTTACAGTGCGAATGAAGCAGAAAGTGACACTTACGGTTATGCTAAAAGCGACTGTGATGGTGATTGCGGAAAAGATAGTGACAGCAATTATAGCCAATAACTTGTTGAATTTACATTGCTAACATTAGCCAACATAGAGCAACGTAACATGAATGGAACCATGACTCTCTCTCTCTCTCTATGGCGCGATATACAACAGGTATATCATCATAAACCTCCTAAGAGATTTTTGCGCCAAGCTTCTCTTCCAATTTGTGGTGTGCCGATTTGAATTTTCCCTACAAATTGGTGGGACCTACAGTTTTTTGCCGACTCCGAACGGCATCTACAAAGGAGACGAATTTTTGCTGAGAAGCCTGTCATGGCAGAAATACACTCGGAGAGTTTGCCAAACCACTGCATGGAACCATGACTGTGACTGAAAAAATCACTCGAACAATGAAAATAAACAAAACCATGGTTGCGACTGCTTGTTCAGGTGAGGTGCCAATGAAAGTGAAAGAGACAGTCACAGTTACAATTACTGAAACTGAAAGCGACAGCGATGTTGACCATACCGTGATCACGAAAAAGACAGTTAATGCTAGTCAACCACCAACACTCAAACAGAGAACATGAAGTGACAGTGCCGTTACAATGAGTGTGAAAGTGACAGTAACAGTGACCCTTGCAGTCAGAATTAAACTAATCTACAACTAGAAAGTTTGACTAAAGTGTTACTACTACATACTACTACTATATGTAACTACATCTACATCAGTATACTCGTGGACTTATATCCGCTATGTGTGTTAACCCCAGAAGCCATGCTCTGTTCTACAAAACCGATGACACTCTTAAGTCGATATTGCCACACAGTAAGAACAAACACGAGTACAACCATATGCACATATGTGGGACATATATATACCAAGTAAGTCATTCTCCATCACAAGGTTGGATTAGCAATTACGTTTACATACAAGCGAACACGCAAGAGCTCATACTCATAGACATTTAGTCACATACAGGGTGGCTGATGACTTTTGCTACATTAAGAAACTCAAATAATTTTTTTTTCAGTGTATGGAATTCATTTTTCTTTTATTCATGTTAAAGCTCATTAAATTTTATTAAATATAGCTTAATTAGTTTTAAAAATAATGGAATTTAAATGCCCCCCTGCTCGTCGATGCATGTGCGGCATCTTACCAAAAAGTTGTTCATTACTGCTTGGAGAGTTGAGACAGGAATAGCCGCAATTGTTTCTCGAATGGATTGCCTTAGTTCATTCAAATTTGTTGGTTTTGCTTTGAAGACTTCCTGTTTGCAATAACCCCACAAGAAAAAGTCAGGTGCAGTAAGGTCAGGCGACCTGGGTGGCCAACGGAATGTGGAGTTTCTGGATATCAGCTTATTGGGAAATTTTCGTCGCAATTCTGTCATAACAGGTTGGGCTATATGAGGAGCTGCACCATCTTGCTGAAACCACACAGAGTTGAAAGAAATTCTCATTCACTACGGACTCCAGTGCGTGATAGCGGCGGACAATCCAAATTCTTGTTTCAGTGTCCCAGTTATCCATTTTTGTTAAATGTAAAAGTCAATCTGCAAAATAAAAAAAAAATTTACCAGATTCATTAAATAGAAAAAAGGTTATTTAATTTTTTTTTGGTAGCGGCTTTCATCAGCCACCCTGTACAAAGAATTGCAACATTCTCTGTAACCAAACCAACTAGTGGAATACTACTTCAAAGGAGTATGGTATTTGTAATATGGCGATTTCGTGCGAGATCACAATTACTTCATATTTGAACCATATGCCAAACTCAAACTAGTTCAAAGCAGTCCAAACAATTTTAAGGGGAAATCCTAGTCATAAATGTTGAGTGAAAATAATTTAAATACCTCTAGTCATAGTATACAAGTACCCCGGCCACATGGGATATGGCACAGATTAAAGCGCTGGTGCTACTGAGATTTTTAAAAATCTGGGCATCCCCGCACTTTCCAATCATTTGAATATTTTTGGTATATATGTATATTTTTCTTTTCGGACTAGTTCGAATATAGATTTTTTGTAACCAGTTTGCTGCTTGGCTACAGGCTTCTCACATACTCACACAAACACAAAGTTTTCTAACCATAAATGAGTATGAAAATTCATTTGACATTTACTTTGAAGAAACAAATTAGTTTAATAAATGTTTTTGACACGAAATGATGACGAGTTAAAAGAAAATCATATTCATGTGGTGAAAAAGAATTTTAATTTCAGATCCCCACTACGTATTGTTCTGTTCTGTAAAGATTCAAGAAAATTAAAAAAAAATTTCACCCAACTTGCCAAATTTTAGGCTAAATTTGAAGGCGATAAAATTCATGGAGTGACACTGAACAATCAGAGAGTGCGAGTGAATGAAATATCAGGGATCTTCACTGAGCGAAAACTTCACGTCTTACTTGAATATTTGAACAGCCGGATTGTTTCGCTATTTTGTTATCGTAAACAAAACAAGGGTTCATCACATCGCACCAGCAAGCAATCAACACAATGGAACTGCTACCTCAGCATATCTCCAGTTTTATTTCCCTAGAGATTTTCAAATCTGAAAGAATGACTAGGCAGCAGAAGCTTCGTTTAAATGATGAAGTCAACACAGCAAATAATAGTTCATATTAACAAGTATATTCTACAAGAGGAGCAAGAACAAAAGTCATTTAAGCCCTTCTTTTGCATAAGTAGCCAAAGTTTTGTCAATGAATCATTTTGATATACACAGTTTTTTGAAGAAACAATTTTATATCAGTTTTTGTTATAGAAGATGTTACATTTAAATAAAAAGTATCTTATAGTGAACAAATACAAAGAAAAAGTTCGATTTTTCGTCCTACAAACCCACGGACTCTTCTTGGTAGCTAGAAAGTCTGAAATAACTTTACAAATTAAAATAATTTTCTTTGTTAATTGATATTAGAGGAAAAATTACAACGTTATGCACAGCGATGGTATGGGATGACATGTTTCGAAGTGCCCAACTTCTCATCAGACCCCTTCTCGGACACTGAGATATGAACCCAAGTGTCTGCACCAAAGCCGCTGTTAGAGTACTCTAACAACTAAGCTATGATGCCCTGTAGCGTCACGATGCATTTTTCCTCTAATGTGCCATTTGCTTATTCCTTTTTATACATTCTTTGGTACATATATTTTATATGTCAACTCAAGGAAAGTGGAAATATTTTTAGGCGCGTCCATAGAACAGTTTTAGATACAGAAGGGCTTTTTATGCATATCAACACTTCCGTGTTATTTGTCATGCACCCGCACTGTACCTGTAACAATTATAGTTATGGTGATTGTTGTTGGAGCAAAGCTCGAATTTTTATATTTGTTTGTTAATTGATATTAGAGGAAAAATTACAACGTTATGCACAGCGATGGTATGGGATGACATGTTTCGAAGTGCCCAACTTCTCATCAGACCCCTTCTCGGACACTGAGATATGAACCCAAGTGTCTGCACCAAAGCCGCTGTTAGAGTACTCTAACAACTAAGCTATGATGCCCTGTAGCGTCACGATGCATTTTTCCTCTAATGTGCCATTTGCTTATTCCTTTTTTATACATTCTTTGGTACATATATTTTATATGTCAACTCAAGGAAAGTGGAAATATTTTTAGGCGCGTCCATAGAACAGTTTTAGATACAGAAGGGCTTTTTATGCATATCAACACTTCCGTGTTATTTGTCATGCACCCGCACTGTACCTGTAACAATTATAGTTATGGTGATTGTTGTTGGAGCAAAGCTCGAATTTTTATATTTGTTTGTTAATTGATATTAGAGGAAAAATTACAACGTTATGCACAGCGATGGTATGGGATGACATGTTTCGAAGTGCCCAACTTCTCATCAGACCCCTTCTCGGACACTGAGATATGAACCCAAGTGTCTGCACCAAAGCCGCTGTTAGAGTACTCTAACAACTAAGCTATGATGCCCTGTAGCGTCACGATGCATTTTTCCTCTAATGTGCCATTTGCTTATTCCTTTTTTATACATTCTTTGGTACATATATTTTATATGTCAACTCAAGGAAAGTGGAAATATTTTTAGGCGCGTCCATAGAACAGTTTTAGATACAGAAGGGCTTTTTATGCATATCAACACTTCCGTGTTATTTGTCATGCACCCGCACTGTACCTGTAACAATTATAGTTATGGTGATTGTTGTTGGAGCAAAGCTCGAATTTTTATATTTGTTTGTTAATTGATATTAGAGGAAAAATTACAACGTTATGCACAGCGATGGTATGGGATGACATGTTTCGAAGTGCCCAACTTCTCATCAGACCCCTTCTCGGACACTGAGATATGAACCCAAGTGTCTGCACCAAAGCCGCTCCAACAACAATCACCATAACTATAATTGTTACAGGTACAGTGCGGGTGCATGACAAATAACACGGAAGTGTTGATATGCATAAAAAGCCCTTCTGTATCTAAAACTGTTCTATGGACGCGCCTAAAAATATTTCCACTTTCCTTGAGTTGACATATAAAATATATGTACCAAAGAATGTATAAAAAAGGAATAAGCAAATGGCACATTAGAGGAAAAATGCATCGTGACGCTACAGGGCATCATAGCTTAGTTGTTAGAGTACTCTAACAGCGGCTTTGGTGCAGACACTTGGGTTCATATCTCAGTGTCCGAGAAGGGGTCTGATGAGAAGTTGGGCACTTCGAAACATGTCATCCCATACCATCGCTGTGCATAACGTTGTAATTTTTCCTCTAATATCAATTAACAAATAAAATAATTTTCGTTTTTTAAATATATTTCAATGCCGGAACTGTAAGAAGGAAATCCATATTTCGCTTGCCAATTATTTATTCGGTACAGGGAAGATCTGGGAAACTCACGTTTTCGTGTTGTCAATTTAAACGAACAACTTTTATACAGGCTTGGTGTATATCAATAAAAAAAATAACTCCAACTTCATTAGTGAAGTTCACAACTGGGTATATAATGTTCGGTTACATCCGTAAGGGAGTCTATTACTTGTTATATTTATTTTTTACATTTTCTCAGGCCCTTACTGTGCAGTTCTATTCGAAAGAAAATTTGTTCGCTTTCGAGTTATTCGTACTCTGTAAGAAATGTTTGAGTAGAACCCATCCGTTGTTCGATTTCAATTGAATCAATTACGACAAATAATTGAGATTAAAATTATTTATATATTTAAGAAAAATTAATGTTATTTAACAAAATAAAAATAAAAATTATTTGTTCGAGGACCTACGTTGGAACCGGCGACTGCACGCGTGGCAGCAGGGATGCCAGAGTTGTTAGGCATTCCCTCATGTCGGAATGCAACCCATGCATTCGCATTCCCTTAATAACAATTTTGGATTGCTGCCTTTATTATATTTTTGGAATAAGTTATGCAAATTTGCAGTCCTTATTCCTTTTTTTATTACGGTATAATTATTCATTTTGCATTCCTCATGTGAAATTAAAAAAATTTAAAGGCAAGTAAATAATAAAGTTTGAAAGCAGTCTTTAGGTGCAAATTATGTTTTTAAGCATTTCAAAAAAGGAAATAAAGGCTGCAATCAAAAATTCTGCAACCCAAGGAACTCTTATTCCAAAAGCGAATGCATTCCTTAACAACTCTGTTTAAGCGACATAAGCTATAACTATTTATTTCGTCTATTTTATTTGCGCTGCACTCTCTTGTAATTCGCAAGCAGCTTATGAAATATCCCAAAGATATAGTTTATGTTTTGTAATCCCAAAGCGGGGTTTTTCACAAAGAAAATGAGGAAGCCAATCCCGCGCAATGCCTCAGAGCCAACAGTGCTCGCCCCCAATTAATACATACAAGGTGCACCCCGTTCTATATAGAACAAATAATTTAAATATATAAAATAATAATTAAATAAATATCAGTAAAGGGCTCCCTATACTAAACATGTGCTCCGCACACCCCCTTTTCTTTTCTAAACCAATAATATAATGTAAATAATAAAATAAAAAATAACTCAAAAAAAACGACTCGCCCTCCATAGAGCTGAGACAAACTCTGAGGCATGCCTCTCCCCTGCGCCACTGCGAAATGTTCAGCAACGCTGTCTAATACTGTGCTAACATTCATGCAATGTGTTTTTGTAATTTACTTTGCGTTTGAAATTTGTCAAACAGCGATGCCTACTATTATTGAATACTTTTTAAATTAAATTCGAACGAACTACATAGTACCGATGTGTATTATAATCGATTTTTGCTTTCGAGTAGAACAGCCGTTCGAATAGAACTACAGAGTAAGTGCGTAAATTTGGATTACAACAACAGGCGTTTATTATTTTGCGCAACGAAAAATCGGGTTTATATTACACCACACTTATTCCATGTTGACACAACCGAACGGATTTGCATTTGCGTTATATAAACACTATTTCGCGCCTCATCACCGCACTAATTATTGTATACGATTTTGCTTAAATCGTATTTCAAACTCAAATTGGCGAATATATTTTAAATCCAATTAATTAATTTTAATTAAATTTAACGTAGCTGTCATTTAAGTAGTGTTTACATCTGTTTTTCAATTTATTGGCACACATTTATTTGCTGCAATAACAATTTGAAATTTCCAATGGCAAATGATGTCCTAGTTATTAAATAAATTGCCAGTTGGTTTTTTGCTTCTATGGCAATTGCCATTTGCAACATAAAAACGCATATGCTTAAACAAATTATTGTTATGTAGCTTATTTTTAATGACTCAATTTAAACGAAGTTAAGCTAGAGCAAATATAAAATATATAAAAAACAAAGACAGTTGTATCGAAGCATTTAACCTTTGTGTGGTAACAGAAAATAAATAACACCAATAAGTTTTGAAATTGACGAAAGCCTTTGGCATTTCCCGAAGTAGAGAAAAATCGCATCCTCCCCTCGAAACACATTTTGAAAGCTGTACAATTAATGACTCACTTAGTTCTCATAAGAGATTCAACCAGTCGTCTACCTAATAAAAACTTCGTAAGACTAGGAAGCAAAGCGCTGGATGCAATCGATGCTGTCAGTTTAAAAAAACAATCACGGCTAATTTAATTTAAAGCCTCTCATACAAAACTGTAATATAAGCGTCCATGCAAAAAATCGTGCCACTGACCTTTAAAGGGAGTGATCCGCGCTCAAAACCTTTTGTCTACAGTGGGCTACAATTGATCCCCACTATTCCTTTATAGGCATAGTTGGGGTAAGTCGATTTTAATTTCTGTAGCCTACTTTTAGGTGCTGAAAGTAAACTTGTCCGACCATACCCGGGATCAAAACAAACATAAAAGGGACCAATTAGTCTCTCTTCAAAGGGCATGCTCAAACAAAAGGGATGACTTCAACCCATGCAAACAGATCAAAACTGACATTGGTCGCATGCTCCTTTGCGAGTCATCCCGGATGCCTTCCAGACTAATTGCATTTTTTGCAGGAGTACCCCGAGTGTAAACGTTAAGGTTAAAATTCGCAAAATGTTTAGCTAAGCTATTTTAATTAATGTAATTGAAATATTTCTGTTATAGGAAATTTTTGCAAATACATACATACATACCCTACAAAAAATTCGCTCAGAATCGGATGGAACCGAAATAAGTCGCAAAGGAGCATGCGACTAATATCGGTTTTCCCCTCTTTAAATGAATTGAACTAATCTCTTATGTTTGAGCAGGTGCTATGACGCGACTGATGCCAAAACGGGTACTGCCGGGCAGGTCTTGTATGTTCCCTACGGGTTCGGTACGATACAAACGAGTCCATTTTTTACGCCTATAAGTATGTTACACATATCAAAGTTAAACTATCTCAGCTGTGTCCGTACCTACTACCTGGAATCACTTATAGCCCACTGGAGACGAAAAGTTTTAATCGCATTTCACTCTCTTTATAGACTAGTGGCATTATTTTTTGCAGTGTACATACAAACCCTGGTAGATATTCGAGACATGTGTAAAAACCACAAATTCAGCACAAAATTGTTGTATCGCTAGAAGGTTTTAATTTAATTATAAATTAGTGCAAAGTAATCAATTAAAGTTTAACAAAGTATGAGGACTTTGTAGGTTGGGTGTAACTGAACCCCAATGACTAGTTGTGAGGTATTGTGGCAACCCGCGCAATAAATGACAATTTTAAAAGTTTTGACTAGAAACTATTTTTCATTTACAGTTGCAGGTGCAGTTGGCTTCCCATGATGCGGGGTAAAACTGCTCGCATCTATCACAAATAGTAAGGTGATAATTATGTATAAAAAACTGGTTTAACGAAAACTTAATATTATACATATAAAGACGGGCACTTCCTTCAGTTGGTGTCAGTAAATGGCAGTTGATTTGAATGTTTATGTGGTTCACTGCGATGCTTTTGTGTGTCGTGTTACCCCGTCTTGTACCAATACATGTTCTACAACTTGTTGTTCATCTGTATAGTCTGCCTGTCAAGTTTTTGAGTTCCAAGCTGTGTCGGAATTAGATGTGCCAAAATGCATATGTAAAATAAAGTCTGATGCAATCGGCGAGGATAATATACCAATAAAGTTTGTGAAAATAATTTCACCATTCATGCTGCCTACTTTGACACACATCATCAATCATAGTATCACAACTTCATGCTTTCCTGATACGTGGAAAATTGCGACGGTGCGCCCTATCGCCAAAACCAAGTCCCCGCGCTGCCCCACTGACTTTTGAATTATTAGTATATTGCCTGCTCTTTCAAAAGTCTTCAAGATGTTGTTGTCTGAACAAACTCATGCCCACATTAATAAGTTTACCCTGCTGTCCCCTTATCAATCAGGCTTCAGGGCAAAGCATAGCTGCTCCACGGCTATGTTAAAAATTTAAGACAACATTAGGGGGCCCTTTGACAAAAACCAATTGACCTTATTATGCCTACTTGGCTTCTCAAAAGCCTTTGTCTACGTAAATCGTGACTTACTTTCCATGAAACTAAAAAATTATTTTGGCTTTCGGAACTCCGCAATGCATACACCCGTCAATGTTAAGAGAAAGCTGGCTGTACAGTTAATTATGCCAATCATATGTTACTCTGAACTACATAGTACACAGTAAGCTTAGTTCTCAGGACGCTCATAAAATTGATATAGTATTTAACCATGTTACACGTTATATGTTTGACTTGGCCAAGTTTGACCGTATATCTAGCTGGAGCTCACGTTTATAAGTTGTGCAATTTTTGATTACTTGACAGCCAGTAATTGTATCTTCCTTTGTAGACTCATTATGTATAAGGAGTCTAGCTATTTATATGACAAACTAGTTTTCCTCAAGTCTATTCGGATTAATGATATAATTGTGCCAAGATATAATTACTTAACCTCTGGCCGACTATTCTTTGTAAATGCTATTCGAATTTGGAACTCTATTCCAGTTTCCATTCGCAGTAGTCTAAATAAAAGCAACTTTAAAAATGTTCTTTATACACACTCGAGCTAAAATATGCTCAAATACTGTGCTTTCGCTATCTTTCACCTTGCATATGTATATGTTTTTAAATTGAAATTGTCTGTTATAAGTCTTGGCTTTAATGATTGCTAATGTTTGTTATTCCTTTGTAACTTTCATTCCTTTATATTTGTTTTTCCTTTTATATGTATTTTCAAATGTACCTTATTGTATTAATACTGTTGTACTATAAAAGATCGCAGATCTTATTGTACTAATGTCTTGCCAATAAATATCAAATCTATCAAATAAAAAAAAAAACAAATAAAAAAAAAATTGTAACGGAGATTTACATAATCAGCCCCAAAGTTCTTCGAATACAGATCGATTATATAATTGGTATGATTATATTAATTTAAAAGTCGATTACTCATAACTCTTCCAATCACTAATGTTACGAACTGTAGATAATATCTGTGCATATCGGCTGACAACCACGCCAACTTTTATAAAGCGTTGTGTAATGGACCCCTTTAGAAGGCCCGAAATTTAATATATCTGCTGTTTTACTAAAATATTTTACTCAAAATTACATAAAGTGATACTTTTTAAAGCTTTTGGTACTCGACTACTTAGCAATAGTTGTTGAAAAAATAATCGATTATCGTAAATAGAAGAAAGTTGAGATACACTCTTTTGAAAATCCACATCTTTTAATTTAAGAGAGATTACCCTAATTAAAAGGCACGAATATTCCCCTGTTGAACCTCAAGTATATTTTGTGAAAGGTTTGAAAAATTTTGAAAATAAAAAATAAGCCCATCGAGATACAGCAAAATTATACCCATATGTGCATACAGACATAATGTGTACTCATGAAGAATGTTTTTGATTATTTCTGTATAAATTGAGATTCAATGAGTTAATTAGATTCAAGTTCGGAAACATTTCTGGGCCAAATAAGGCTATTGGCATGATTTCTTGGATATTATCCGGATAATTTTAGGAATTGTTTGGGACTTTTCCAGAGTAATTTCGATATAGTTTGAAGGACTATTTTGAAACCCTTCCGGGAAAAAGTCCCAAAATGATCCCTTAAATTATACCGAAACTACCCTGGAAAAAATCAAGTAGCTTGAGTAATTTAGTATTCAAAGTGACCCAACCCTGATACAGTGAACATTAACAAATTAGGACCTTCAGTAAACAGAATTTCCAGAGATTAGAATCAGAGTTTGCAATACATTAAACATATATATATACAGTTGTGTTCAATAAGCCCTAAGAGCCATTTTAGTTTAACCAACAAAAATAAAATTTCACAAGAGAAGGTTTTTTAGTTTACAAATATAAAAAATTTTAAAGCAAAATGTTACTTACATCATAATTTCTTTTGCTTTATTTTTGTAATAGCGGCCGCCGTGGTGTGAAGGTAGTGTTTCCGGCCTACCACACCGAAGGTCCATGGTTCGAACCCTGGTACAGGTAACATCAAAAGTGATTTGAAAAAAGTTTTTCAAAACGGGGTCGCCCCTCGGCAGTGGTTTGGCAAACTCTCCGAGTGTATTTCTGCCATGACAGGCTTCTCAGCAAAAATTCGTCTCCTTTGTAGATGCCGTTCGGAGTCGGCAAAAAACTGCAGGTCCCACCAATTTGTAGGGAAAATTCAAATCGGCACACCACAAATTGGAAGAGAAGCTTGGCGCAAAAATCTCTTAGGAGGTTTATGATGATATACCTGTTGTATATCGCGCCATAGAGAGAGAGACATATTAGAGTTGCAATATTTCGTGAGATGGTTTAAAATAAACAGAATTATAGATATCTGTCAAAATACGGATTTTCAGAATTTTGTTGGTTACGCCAAAATTGCGGTTAGTGCTCGATATAAAAGTAATGAAATTGAATTGGATATCGTTCAGCGAAATAAAAAGAAGCTGTGTCTTAAAAATTTCTTTTAAATTTGAAATAAAATTTTTTTAAAATAATTTCCATAACAGAAGCCACATAAAAAGAAGTTTCAGAGTGTAAACTTAATTAAACTTTTTAAAAATTGACATCAAAACTTGCCTACTTTTGGTAAGAATTTTAAAAAAACATTTAGAGTACGCAGGTTTACAGCTCACCCAATGTTAGCATGAACATGAGCAAGTTAGAAGTACCTCAAAATTTCAACTGAATTTTGTGAATTTTTTTTCAAGGATGTTAGGTATTTTTTCCATAAAAAAATTTATTTTTCTTCATGCGTCGTATGGAAGACATCACTCAACACTCTTGACGAAAAAAATTCTGAAAATTCAGGGAATTTTTGAGCGAGTTCCAACTGTCACAATGATATACTAAAATATATTGGTCTACAAAAATACGTACTCAACAATTTTCCAGAAATTCTGGCAAAAAATTTTAAGATTTTGATGGTTATTTTTTAAAAAGTTTAATTAACCTTCCTGAACTTTGTGTAAACTTTGAAATTTCTTTTTATGTGCTTTCTCTTATGGAATTCGCTATATTTTAAATGAAAATTATTAAAATCACAGCTTCTGCTTATTTCGTCGAACGATATCATATGTAAGTAATTAAAATAAATAAAATTGCAATTGGAGTTTTTGAAATCAATTTACAAAATTTTTTTTTTCTTTTTTTTGCTATGCAAAATTGGAATTTTTTAACACAAAGTACTTCTTGTTCATTTCCTTTTTCCTTGATGACTGAATCATTGAAAAGAGAGTCAAAATAATATTAGAAATATTTAAACAGAAAGGGTTTTTATTGAAAGTGGCATTCCATTCCATCTAGCCGTTTTTGAGTTAAACGCGCACAAACATAGATACAGACAGACAGACAAAAATTGTAACAACTGTTGCTTTGGATTCTATTGGCTCAATAATGATCCCTCCTCTCAATTTTTCTTGAATATCTGCAATGTACAGACATCGACCTGTAGCAATTTTATTACGTATAGATATGTGCAGCTGGGTATTTAGTGGGGCCTGAATATTATTAGGATGGGCCTGCATAAAGTAACAGATCACTACTTGGTAAATAATTACCGATTTTAAGTGTACCTAGACTTCCTTACTTGTTTTGTTTTTAAACTTGCTCGTGCTGCGGACCATCGCAGTTCATACCCAGTGTATGTGGAAGTGAGTCTAGAATATACGCTTGGTGAATTCATAAAAGGCAACTTAAAACCACTTAGGGAAGGGTGGGAGAGGCAAAGCAACCTTTCCCGAATTAGTTGTTATTTAGCAAATAACTTAGAAATCATTGACACAACAACCAGCTCAACACTTTACTTATAAAATATTTCCATTTATGACTAGCTTTCTTTTTTTTCAATTACGATTTGTTCAATATTATTTTATAAAAAAAAACCATCAGAACTCATCAAACAATTGACTAAATTCCAACCCGGCATGATATTTGTTTTCATATTTTTTCTCCCCAATTTTTTCATTTCGCTTATATTTTAAAATTTCATATCACTATCAATGGCATATTTGCACAAATATCGCACTTTACAAAATTCGCTAGCACTCAGCAAAATTTTTTTTGGAAAGAAATCATAAATAAATAAAAAGATTTTTTGTTTTTTGACACCGAGAACAATGGCAGAGCATGGAACAAAAGCATTAACACAAGCATACTTGTCGGTGACCTTTACCTTTTTATCGACACATCATATTGATGATTACTCGCACGCTTTTTTACTGCCCTTAACATATTTCGTTTGCCAAAGAAACGCACTCAACAATTCATGCGCCACATTTATATTTGCACTTTAGCAACCATTTCCGTCTTCCGTCAATTTTTATGCACAATTTGCAAGCACAATTCTTTCACATTTTTCAACTTAATAATGAAGTTTTTTCAAAGCATCCAATCGCTGCTTTTATTCATTTCATTCGTTCATTTCTTTGTATGGATGTGGGGTGCTGTGTAATGCACTTGAAAACACTCTCACTCTGCTCATTTAAAAACGTTTCAATTTTCGCACTCAATCACTGATGATTTTGTTTCCGCTTTGCGACTTTTGATAATACAACTTTTATTTATTAATAATTTTTGTTTACTTTTTTTGTGTTGGTTTTCACTGTCGAATTTCCGGCACAGATTCTACACTAAAGTGACAAACCCCACACCCATGCTCCATCTATTAATCCATCAAGCACCAAATTCGTATAGCTTATGAATTATGGCACGCACGTAAGTTTCAGTGGGAGAATGAGTGGCAGCGTGCACTCGTGTGTATGTGTGCACTTGTGTGTGTGTGTACACTTGTGTGTGTGTGAAAAATGTTTACTAAACTTCGCGCTTCATACGCGCCACACTTTTCTTTGTGTTTCGCACTTTGTTTTTCTTTCAAATAATCCGCATTAGCAAATTTTACTTGCACGTACAAGCATCACTCTTAAGCTGCACACACACCCAATCTACAAGTGACACATCTGTGCACACAACCCGAGTACTGTTTACGTATAAATCCCGTTAAGACATGATGTACGCGCTCGCGTTCCATTGCTTCACAGGACATCCGTTCATTTGGAATGTCAACGTTGAACTGTCCTGATCACTGCAAATGCAATCCTACGAACTTGTGCTTACTCGGTTAGCAGGTCGTTTGCTCTAGTCATACGTCGTCGGCATCCGCTGCCAAAAAACCACAGCAGCAAAATATATCGTGGCACAACCAAATGATGTGGCTGTCGCCGTCACCATTCGTTGGTGTCGCAGCTAACAAAGGTGTCGTTGTCCATCAAACGGAACCACCGACAAGTTGAACAACAATGTGTAAGGCAATAGGAAATACTGAAGTTTGTTAGCAGTTTGAAGGGTCAGCTGACCAAGCAACTGCTGCAAATTGGCTCGCACGTACAACCTCAGCCAAATGAGTTCGATGGGTGGTGGGGCAACTCCGAAAATATTTCGGCGAATTTGTAACAGCGGTGGATGTGGGTGGTGGTTTATGCGCTCTGTTGTTGCTTCATTTGTGTGAGCGTATGTGTTGCTACAGCTGTTACAATTTCAGTTATTTTTAACATTCTGTACAGAACCTTGTTCTGTTATTAGCATAACTTGCGAGATATTTAAGAAAGTCTCGTATTAAAAATGAAGGAAACTTTCTGTGTCAATAAGCACAAACAGCCAAAGTCATTTTTGGTAGGTTTTCCAAGAGTGTTTTAAAAGCTCAAATTGTTACCTAAAATAAGGTATTTGAGATGAACTTGAAACTATCACAATAAATTTAAGTAAATAAGTAGTATTTTAGGTTATTATTTGATTTCCAAAGCAAAATTAATATTTTTAGGGGATATAGAATAAAATAGGCTATTTAGCTTTTTTCCAAATTTTGCTTTCAGATTATGAATACTTTTTCAAGTTATACTATTAACCTCAAGATTGGTCGAAAATAAGATAGTGCGAACATTGTGTTCTTCCAGAGAATGTTTATATATATGTTATATATGTATGTACAAGTTCTCTGGTCCTATGAAGACTTTAAGGAATTCACCTTATTTGCTGCTCTTTACAACAACTAAATATTGTCCTATCCCGACTTTGGTTTTTTGGACTTTTTCGCTCTATTCTGTGGCGCCATCTAGTGCGAGATTCACTTTATTTCGGCATAGGTGAATGTCTAAGATTTATTTTTCGACCAAATATTCTCACTCTAGCGACTTTTTACTTTGGCCTAAAAAGCTTAGGTTTGAAAGCAGGAAATGACACAATCGAGGGCAACAACAAAAACATAGAAAAGATAGAGTTGCAAGATTTTTGAAGATTTTCTATGATACAAATTGCTAGCCATCAGGAAATAAGGAACTTTCTTCAGAAAACATTGCTATCATTCCGAGATGAACGTGAAACTTTAGCACACACTGTCGATCGTTTATCTAGTTTGTTGTTTGATTTTCAGGGAAGAATCAAATTTTTCAGAAAATATGTATACAAGTAAATAGAAAGTTTAAAATTTTTTTTAAATTTTATTTCTTTTATTAAATCTGTGGCAATAAGCACAAACAGCTTAAGTCGTTTTCGTGTAGTTTTTAGGAGAGCGTTTTGAGAGTTGAAATCGTTACAGATTTTTTTCTAAAATTAACAATAAAATTGGAATAATGATGTACATATTTAAAAAAACTAGCCAAAAAATACTGGCTTAATAGCACAAAAGTAGTAATTCTATTAAACCAGTATTTTTGTACAATTCTTTGTCACGGGAACTGCAGCCGAAACTTACTCAGCAAATGTGAAACGGTTTTCTCATGGCTTATGGTGCTTATGGTATAACAGTTGTTAACAATTTTATATTTGTCCCAAAAGCCTTGTACTCTGCATAATTTCATACATTTCTATATAAGCGAAAGCATTAAGAAGATTATAAATATGGGAACTTTCAAAAGAAAAAGTAAGCTTTCTCTTTGCTATAATTCTTACGATACTCATTTGTATATGGCCACTGGTAATAAAGGCCAAAGTAAATGTTTAGAACTTTTCAGGAGATTATTTTAAAACTTCAAAGCGTTTCTAAGAAATAATAATCGAGGTAGAACGGAAATGAGTTTTCACCTGCATTTTCCGCACTAAGATCTATATCACACAAATTTTGTATGGCTTTAGCTCAACAAGTAAAGATTTTACTTACCAAAATCCTAACAGCCAAAGCATGTTTTCTCTTTGCTTACATTTTTATTAACAACCTAACTCTATATTGGTTGAGACAAATTTTTAGCAAAACAACCTAAGTGGGCATGAATTTCAAATATAAAGTTTTATTCTTGCGCTGCAAAAAGGACCTATGTATCTTAAAAAAGATATAAAAAAATACCTTTACAAACGCAAAATTTTAATTCAAATTGAACAACTGCAAAATAAGTGTAAAGAAAAAAAACCTGATTTTCTACTTTGTTCAAGATTTCCTAAAAAAACATATGGTACTATGAAAATTAAAGAACAAACTAAAATAATACTTATTTAACTGCTTTTAATGCGCAAGCTACAAATTCATTTCCATTTCCTGATTTCCGTTAACCATGTTAACGCTCTCAAGCCAGTACTAAAAAATGACTTTGGCTGTTATTGCCTGTTGCCACAGATATATCGTAACATACTGTTTATTTAACTGTTCCCATTATCAGAAATAACATTTAACATTTTAAGGAAGAACTCTGGAAAATCGCACCCAGGTTAAAGAAATGTGTTATTTAATTTCATATTTCTTTCTGCTGTAAGCAGTCTGTAGAAGCAGACGTGATGCTCTTCAAATTAAGGAAATAGAAATATTGCCACGCCGCAGTCATAAATATTTTTATACTTGGCTAACAGAGTATATAAATTGTACTCGCCTAATGTTGGCTCATAACGGCATAAACGAATCGAGATAGAAAAGCTCATGCATATCAAAGCGTTCAGGATGAAAAAAAAGAAATTGATGAAGCCATGTCCGGCTGTTAACAAGATACCTTGAGCAAGATTTTGAGATATATTATTAAAATTTTTTATGCAGATTCTTTTTTTACTCATATCCGATCGGTATTTAAAATGTGAAATTATAATCGGATATTTTGGAAAACTCTAAATAACACAGGTATTATGGGAAAGTTTAGTGCGTAATTTTTGAAAATGGGCGTACCACCGCCCACTTTTGATTAAGTCCATTTTTATAAATATTATTGGTAATAACTTAAAACAATAATAATAAAAAAACAAAAAAAACTGGAATCGACGGAATTCGGCACAAAGAATACTATATTATAATAAGTGTGCTAAAAAAAATGTACGGAAACGTTTAAGTACCACGGCCACTTTACCACAAAAGGTTCTTAAAAAGATCATAGACTGTAAAATAAGCAGTATTTCTTCGAGAAATTATTTTATATATATTCTATTTTGTTTACAAAGTCTCCCTGCCGGGAAGAATGTGAATAAATATTAAAATTTGAAAATGAGCGTTTCACCGCCTCTTTTCGACAAAGCATCCACTAACATTTCGGTAGCCTTAGCGCGAAGAGGAGTTGATGTATCATAATCTTATATATAAATAGACAAGATGAATGAAATGTGGAACCGTTTTCTGCTAAACTATAATTCTAAGATATACAAATTATATATGTATAGATAGGAAATTTTGGGGTATACTTTTATCCGTAAATAAAAAAAATTTTAAAAATCATTTTAGTATAATAAATTTAACATAAAAGTCACACCACTACACATTAACTTATTCACACTATAGAGCCGCTGTTGTGTGAGTAAATATGTCATGCACCACTTTGTATTACTCGTGTGATCGGCTCTCACTGTGAATGCGAAGAGTTGGTAGTGGACCAATGAATAACAAGCATTCGCACTACAGCGCAGCTGTTGAGTGAGTAAACGTGTCGTGCATTTTTGCTTTAGTTGTTTTTATTGATCATTGGCTACGCTGACCAGTGTAAGCGGCTCTCCTGAGAGCACGAAAAGTTGCTTTGTTGGAGACATAAACAAGCAATTTCAAATATGAGCAAATATGTAAACTTCATTGCTGCTACCTACAAACAGGGTTTACAAAAACAAAATAAATGATTACTCATAAAGAGTATAACACCGAAGCTTGATTTGTATGTGTGGTTGGGTTTGTGTAAATTGAAATAAAGTAAAATAAAATAAATTAAATAAGATTAAAAAAAAATAAAACAAAGTTTATTAAAAAAAAGTGAAGGGAAAGACAGTAAAGGGAAAGAAAAGAAAGGGAATGGAAAGGAAAGGAAAGAAAAGTAAAGGAAAGGAAAGGAGGGGAGTGGAAGGGAAGGGAAAGAAAAGGAAAGGAAGGGTACAGAAAGGGAAGAATAAAATAAATTCAAAATAGAGACTACAGAGAGTAAAAGAAGAAATAAAGGAAAACGAAAATATGTTAGAGGAAAGGAACGACAGAGAAAGGAAGGGAAAAAGGCAGATGAAAAGTACAGCAAATAATGAAAATAAAATAAAGTTTAGTGGTTGAATTTCAACCACTGGGCGTTCTCTAGTAATATTAATTTGCCACATATATTTAAGTTATAACGCGAAATAATTTTTGGGTAAATATACAACATCGGTTGATCAGCACGCCCACTTTTTATTAAACTGTAAAAAAGGCTTTAGTATATTGGAAAAAGTGAACTTCTAAAATCGAAATAGTTGCAAAATCACAAATTGTTTAAAGTCGAAATTCCTACTTTAAGTTTTGATAAAAGTTATTGAACAAGTTTCCTGTATTGGTAGCCGTTAAACTGGCAAGAATGATGTCAATAATTTAATAACCATAATGAATAGTAATATCTCAGTAATGAAACAAGTAAGCTCAGTAAAAATACTAGTAACTAACTAGAATTTTTAACACTTCTTGAACTAGTCTAAAAAGGCTTGAATTTATATTGATAAAAATTCAAAGTAAAAAAAGAGTTGGTTACATGAAAGAAAACAGTTGGCTCACTAGGTGGGCTTAGTGTTTATATTAGTTTTGAAGTAGTGAAAAACTAGTTGCTTTGACTATAGGCAATTCTTTGAAACACAGATATACTCATTCAAAGTAGATCTCAAAATTTTTAGTATTTTGCTTTTATCTCACCCCAATATCCCGTTCCTCTTCTTCTAACACCTTCTCTACATCTCAAATTTACTCTTCCTACTGCCTTTCTTCTTCCTTTTTCTCTGCTGGTATTAATATGTACATAGATTAGAAAATATAGCGAAATAAAATTTTTCGTATAGTTTTGCTATTTTCAGAGGATCTTGTGGAGAATCGAGTCCATTCACTCTGATTGCAAGCGCAGCTGCCTAATCCATAGAATATGCTGCTTGTAGTTTTGCAAGCTGCTTAATTCAAGTTTTCCTCTAATTGTTGTTAATTATCTTGCCAACGGTATACACAATTTTTTAGACATTCTGTCTGTATGTTAATCATGTATGCTGGACTTTGTTTTTGTACATTGCTCTTTCTATTTTTAGAAAATAGTTATTGTACATAACCGCGTGCTCCGGTATAAATTTATTTTGTTGTTGGTTTTATGGTCTGTTCATTTTTACATTTTTTGGTAAGTTTAACGAGCTCAAGTTGATAATAATTCTTAGTTAATTATTATTATTTTTGATTAGAGGAAAACAAACATATTCATTTTTTTGTCTTAGTACCGGTCACTTTTTCCAAGGTTTCCTTAAACACAAGGTGGCGCAAAAGTAAGCTTCCGATGTTCAGCATATCGGTTGTGGCACGTGCAGTGCGTGCTGTTGCACCGTCTTGTTGGAACCACATGTTTTCCAATCCCAATTCATCAAGTTGCGGCAAAAAGAACTCGTTGATCATTGCTCTGTAGCGCTCACCATTCACAGTAACCGTTTGGCCCCGACCGATTATTGGTCAAATAAATAGTCAGCAATATTCTGCGATCTGGAGCAGTGTAGCGTAACATTGTTTATTAACGTGTATTTCGCATGTGTTTACTACACAAATGTCAAAACAGAACTGACTTTAGGGGCCAATCGCAAAATTTATAGCATTTTCTGATAGGAGGATTACTTTTGCGCCACCTTGTTTACAGAACACGTCAATATCAAATCTCATTAACTAGAACCTAATAAATTACTTGTTATGCCGAACTGCAACTTTATATAGCGTGGGGGCTTTTCCAAAAACTATATATAGCATGTGTCGTAACCAACGGACTCCTGAACGCACTGTGAAAGTTTCATAGAGATCGATAAAAACGTTTAACATGAATGAAGGAGCAACAACGCACAAAAATATGTGGGCGTGGCACCGCCTATTTTCCAAAATGTAGAAAATCCTGACTGAAAGGACACATATATCCAAATATCATGAATTTATATCAAATACATTTAAAATTATGACGATTCGAAATTTTATATAACCTGGGGGCGTGGCATCGAAATTTTACAAAAATATATATAGCCTATGCTGTAACCAGTCAAACCGAGAATATACGATGAAAATTTTTCGAAAGAGATAGGTTGAGTATTTTGGAGGCCTATAAACGACACACGGACACACATTCATTTTTTTTTTAATTAGATAATACAAGTCTCATATTCCTTCTTTCTTTCTCTGTATTAATTTTTTTCCCCCAAGAATTTTTGCAAAAAAATTTTATTCACAACATTTCATTCCTCAACCATTAAAATCATAATCTCACTCGTTTTTTTTTCAAATTTCTTTATTTCAACTTTGTTTGTGTGTAAGACGTTAAGAAATTAAAACGACAAATTTCGCCATCACCACTTAAATCCGACACCAGCCACCACAACAAAAAACTCCATCACTCAACTCATCACACTACACAACTCCGTTCCTTCAAGTCAAATTAACTTCAAACATTTCCAACTTAGCAAATAAATCACATCACTTCCATACACACACACATACATACATACATATACGTCGAAATGACTGCTTGATAAGACGTGCCCTATTTGGAGTTTGTTTTTGGGGCTTTTCTCTGCTTAATTTCGAACTTCTTCCATGCTTCAAAACACGTCGCGCTTCAATCACTCAAAACTTGCTATTATTCGTGCTAATTCGTGCAAATGCCAACATACAAAAAGGCGCATGCATACGTCGGTATGTGTGTATCTACAATGTATGGGTGCACGTTGGTTATACTTGGATCGTTGTAAATATGTTGACAACAGAAAGGGATAGCAAAGAAGTTTGCTAAGGGGAAGAAGGTAGCTAAGCAAGACGGCCACATTTTACCAAATTGGAGTACCTTTCTAAGTCTCAAGTAGCAGCTGTGGTTTGAAGAGTTTTGGATGTTGCAAAGCGTCTAAGTTTGATTGCAAATCACATAGCACCCGAAATTAATTGCCAAAACGCGGGACAGGTCGGGTGCCTACCATTGATGCGCTGTTATCCAAAATTGATGATTATCTCCCAATATCATGTCGTTTTTTCACCTCACGACTAATCCTCTAACACAGCATTCACAACCTAAAGGGCACAAAAGAGCGTGGTATTAAACATGCTCGTCGAAGGAACCACGCTACCCACTGACAACCACTCTAAAGTCTTGCGAGTGACGTTTGATGCAGCCGCGATTGACACCAAAGTACACAAACTGTAGCAAAGTCCTCCTGACTCAATATGGCGGTATTCGGAATAGAGTATAATAAACGCGACTGGCTGTAACGATCAGCCGGGTTGGGCAAGGATTCACCGATATGGTCGACGTGTTTACTAGATGTACATTGGATGAAACCACAAACCTACCTGCATATTAAGGATTTGGAATATGGTCGAGGTACTCATACCGGTCGTAGGAGGCGACTAAAATGCACAAAGGTAATGACGTGCAACTCGGATATGAAGACTTTCGCCTCTCATTACCCATGAGATGACATGACTTAGAAGATTACACTTGTCATACCAAATCGCTTTCGCTACAGTCGGGTATGTACCGCAAAGGACTGTAACTTCCGACAACAATCCCCAAAACCTTAGGGGACAACAACAACAACGCATTGAGTACAGCTACGGAAGTCTCTGATGAGATCCGATAAGCAAGCAACTCTTTTGGTTTCTGAGACATCACTTTTCCAAATTTATTGCGCTACTTTTTGACACTATTACTGAAAGTGGGCGTGGTTATCAATCGATTGCTATAATTGTTACCCAAAATTCTCATAAATGTGAAGTTATGGCTACCGCAACGTTAGTATAGCAATTATTAAATAGGGGCAATGCCAAATTTATATTTCCTTGCGTTACTTCTTGCAAGGAAATTTTTGGAAGTAAAATAGAATTTATAAAAAAAAATTTTCCCAGAGCATTGTTCTATGACATTCATCTAAGCTCATTTTAAAAATCTTTTTTAAAAAACTGGGCGTGTTTCCTAACAAATTTGGTCTATTTTATCCCGGAGCATTTCTTGTAATACAAGTAAACAGTGTGCTTCATTTTGCTATGATACTGACATCTTAACAAATTTTTGATTTGCGATTAATATTATTAGGTAAAATTAGCTTAATCAAAAGTGGGCGGTGCCACACCCACTTTCAACAATCTACAAAGAAAAATTAATTAAATGCCACAGCTCCAATCTGACCAGCGGATTGGAGCATTTTGGTAGTATTAAATATGACATAATCAATTTCTTTGAATAATTAAGAAAATTAGTACTAAGTAAAATGGGAAAAGGAAGTCGGAAAGCACTAGTTGCATTGTGTACGTGTCTGCAGTAGTTCAGAAAAATCTCAATATGTCGTGAAATTGTATTATAAACAATATTTTCAATATATTCTAGTATGGCTAGAAAACAACAAAATGTTTACTAATGAATGATCTGGAACCACCTAGGACATCGTCATTTTAAATTCACCAGCTTATGGTATGTAAAACAGATTGAGCACAAACTAGCAGTGGTACCGTATGCACTAGAACACACACCAGCTCACAATAACAAATTTTGCCTATAGGGTCAACCCATCATTTCTTAATCTCTCACTGTCTTTAGAAATATTAAATATGTGCGCTGCTGCTCTATTTCCATTTTGTCATTCATTTTTCATAATTTTCATATTTTCGCATATTTTATTTCAGCATGAAAAAATTAATTCTCTTTTTATTGTTTTTATTGTTGTCTTTTTTTCAGGCTTTTTGTTCCTCATTTAACAAAGCAACTATTTCAACTTTTTAGTACACACTTAGTACTCCTCTTTACAGCTGAAGTGCCTACTAAAAACTGATTTTTTTCAATTCCTTTGCTCTCATTTACACACAAAGCGCCTCTTACACACACACGTGCATCACTTAGCATTTTCATTTCCATTTGTTTGTGTTTTTTTGTTCTTCTTCTTCTTTTGTTTGCCAGTGGCTACATGAGTTTACGCTGATTTTCTAATGTCAGCGACACATTTGAAATGCTAAAATCGCTTAACAAGAAGAAGAAGAAGAAAACTAGGTTTATTCGCTCACACATACGTACTGTCAGTTGCCATCAGCTAACCTTAAAGCTGACTTGCTGAGCTGTGCAAGAGTAGACAGTTTGAGCACAGCAGAATGAGCCATGAAAAAGAAAAAAAAGTTGAAAACAGCAAAATAATAAAAACAAAAAATCTGAAATAAATCAAAGCGGCTGTAAGCCAAAACTTAAAAATCGTTCACTCGTGCGCCAACAGCTGGCCTATTATTTTGCAATGAGCGGCAAGCAGCAATCCGTAGCAGCTGCGTGTGAGATGTCTTGTCGCTGGTCGTATCACTCGCATGTGGCATGTGGTATGTTGCATGAATGCATGAAATGACGCCCGCTGCTGCCGATACACTGCACCAATGACGGTTATGGCACTTGATGTTATTATTGTTGTTCATCTTGTTGTTGTTGCTGCTTCATTTATTTGAGCTGCTGCTCTGTTGCCGCTGGCATTGACATCGCTGCATAAGCTGACCTCATTTAAACTGACACATTCCACTGAATTCACCGATAAATGCTGGTGGCAAGTGTGAAGTGTACAACAATAACAACAGCAGCAACAAAATATCTGCAGGCGTAATCGTAGCCACACTCGCAATCGCTTTAATGCGCTGTTGTGGTCAACAACTCAACTAAATACGAATGCACTTCACTGCACTGGAAGAAAAAAATATTATTTTGCGGCTAATGTCTGCATGACAAGACGTCTCCCTCGACGATGAGAGAACATGCTACGATAATAGTAGCTGCTATGTTAGCATTTGTGAGTTTCAAAGAAACGAAAAATTTCAGAAAATTTTAAAAAACAATACGCGCTTTCCGCTGCACTGTATTTGTAAGTCTTTGGAATTGAATTTAGAATAATGTAATTTAGGTAGCCGCCGTGGTGTGAAGGTAGTGTTGCCGGCCTACCACACCGAAGGTCCATGGTTCGAGCCCTGGTACAGGTAACATCAAAAGTGATTTGAGAAAAGTTTTTCAAAACGGGGTCGCCCCTCGGCAGTGGTTTGGCAAACTCTCCGAGTGTATTTCTGCCATGACAGGCTTCTCAGCAAAAATTCGTCTCCTTTGTAGATGCCGTTCGGAGTCGGCAAAAAACTGTAGGTCCCACCAATTTGTAGGGAAAATTCAAAAATCGGCACATCACAAATTGGAAGAGAAGCTTGGCGCAAAAATCTCTTAGGAGGTTTATGATGATATATCTGTTGTATATCGCGCCATAGAGATAGAGAATTTAGGTAGCTCGAAATAGGATACACCCATAAACTATAATCGATAAGCAAAGATAAACGGATAATTATTGGCACAGCTTCATAAAACTAACAAAAAGCTTGAAATAGGATTCCAGTAGTGGATAACCTTATGTACAATCTTACAAAGTGATAAAAAACAATTTCAAGTCGATAAGAACATGTTTCTTTAGGGTTATCGGCTTAAGTGTTTAGAACACTATGCCAAAGCTCTTTAAAACTGGTTGGGTGTGCTTCACAGCTTCCCAGTCGACGTTCCACAATAGACCATACATTTTCTATTGCAATCATATCTGGGGTTTGGGCTGGTGATAACATTGCGTACTCACTTTTGAGCCAATTTCTAACTAGTATCGATGAGTGCTTTGGATTTTGTCCTGTTAAAGCAATCTCTTTTACACCAAAGTCCATTGGCCCATCGAAAGCTAGCCTCAAATTTAATGATTTGCGCAGCTTCTTTTGGTGTGTTTAACTTTCTGGACATTAAAGAACGTGACATATGTCTTGCATCACTACTTCTGATCAATTTTAGGCGTCCATTGTTGCAATGTAGAGTAGTACCCCCTGCGACTGTGAAATTTTAAGATTTTTGCCAATTGCCAACTCTATTGGCAATTTTAAGCTGTTTCACAATCGCTGTAATCACTTTGTTGCCCCGAGGCTTCATATTTATAGGAAGCGATAATCTTTACAAAGCGATAAAAATTGATCAAGACCGAAATTTTGAATATTAAATCAAAGTTCATCTGACTTTTTTTACCTATGCCATACCTATTTTTAGTTAGAGGCTAATATTGTTTAGTCGATTTGTTATTATTGTTGTTTTTTGTTGTTGTTGTTGTTGTTGTTAACAGTGCTTCGCCCTGCCCCAGATTGGACAGGGTTACACTGAAATAACAGCCCTTGGCCGGGTGAAAAAACCCGGGTCATTCCGGTGCGATAGAACCGGCTGTTGTTTTTTGATTTTGTTTCTACTGGAAAATAATGGCTAGGCTTACTACCTAAGCGATTGTTATAGCAATGTTTTATATACTATGACTCAAATTAAAAAAGCGATAATTTTGTAGGGAAATAAATACTCAAGACCCTTTACAAAAAAAAAAAATCAAAATTCAGGAAAATTTTTGAGCGAGTTCCAACTTGCATACTGTTATACTTAAACTGATTGGTCTACAAAACTGCGTACTCACAAATTGTCTAGAAATTTTGGCAAAAAATTAAATTTTTCCTGAACTTTGTGTGAACTCTGAAGTTTTAATTCATGTTATGTGGTTTCTGTTATGGAATTTGCTACATTTTAAATGAGAATTATTAAAAACATAGCTTCTTATTATTTCGTCAAACGATATCCAATTAAATTTCACTACTATTATTGTGAATACAAATGTATATTATAACAAATTAAAATATTCAAACTTTAACAGAAACCACAATAAACTATATATTCGATACAAATTAAATTAATATATGAAACGCGTAATATATGGGAAAAGGCGAAAGAATTTTAGTCAAACGATAGTTACTAAAACAAATTTAAAAAATATAGTAATGGTGGAAACTAATGCTACACCCTGGAAAAATCCGTACATAGAAAACTACATAAACAAAAACTAAAAGAAAGAAAACCCCATAACAATCTTACAAAATCTAAAAACTGATAATTTTTAATAAAATTCGATATAAATCTAAACAATTGAGTTATTGGAAGATGTCCCGAGAATGGATATAATCAAAAAAAAAATAAAAAAATTTAGATTTTGCAATCATAATCCAATTTAGATTTATTTATTTATTTGTTTATTTGGTAAAGTGGTTATGACTGTAAAACATAGTCTTTTAAAGCACATCATCAGTTTTTAATTGATTACAGAGTATTTAAGTATTTATAATAAAACTAACATAGAACGAAAATCGACACTGATGATGGCACAACGCCGAAAACGGTTTGCCTCAAAACCAAATTTGACAAGGGATGACGGAAAATCGTTCCAATATACATCAATTATTCACCCTGTCGGAAAAACAACAAAACAAAATAAAACAAAACTAATATTATTCTTACGTCTAACAAGAGGAGAGATATTTTAATACATGAAAAGAGAAGAAAATAAATATGCATTTGCGTTGAAACCACATTTATCACACAGAACTGAAATATTCATAAGTCAACCTTTTGTAATTGTTCCTACTCAAGTCACTCTTAATGGAATCAGAAATAGAGTTCCAGAGCTTTAAAGCAATTATGAAAAATAGTCTAGAGGGTGCCAAGTATACGTATCTGGGAATTATCAAATTGCGGTGCCTACTAGACGTTGAAAATTGTAGTTTATCATAGAGAAAGTGCGGTGCTTTAATTTCAATGAGTTTCGAGCCGCAATATACTCAAAAATAGTGCATCCTAGGACCTTGCGTTTCCAAGAAGAGATGTGATCATATCCTCTTAGATGAATTTTGTGATTCCAAGCAGCATCAAGTTGACTATAAACGAGCTCTGAGTAAGTTATATGTGGTACAATCAGCTGGATGGCTAGCTTTTTTTTTTGTTTCTAAAGGCGTATACGATGAAGACATTCTCAACCTAATCCATAAATCCAATAAATAAAAAAGGCAAATTTTTAAAATAAAGTAATTGCAGTAAAATCTTATAAAAAAATAAAATCGATAAAAAAATGTCAAGCATCGATGAGAAACATTAAATCCAAATTAATCAATAAACTCAGAAAATTGTATATGAATTGGTGGATAATAGAATTGGGTGAAGATTACATTCGATACAAATTCATAAAAAAAAACGCAAAAAATTAGCCCGCACTTAATAATCGGTAAAATATTAAAACCATAGATAATAATAATAAAAATCAAGTATTCATGAAACGAGCTCAAAGCCAAGAATAATAATAATAAAAAAAAAATTGTTGGTAGAAAAGAGCAATAATAAAAATCGATAAAGCAATGGGAATCGTTCGAGATTGTTAAAATCGATTAGTACAGAATGACATGAAGAATTTATAAAAATATGATAAAATTGATAAAATACGCAATGGTTAAAACTAATGTTGCAGAAATAAAGATTTAATAAAACTCTCTGTATAGATATTAAAAAGTAATCATAGGTTGTTATCGATAACATTTTTTATTATAGTAATTCAGTGTGTAGATAAGCCTATGCACTTCTAAAAGGGTCGCACTAGTGCTTGTTGTTCTTGTTGTTTTGTTCACCAAATGCACAATTGCATTGCTTTCGCTAATCTTTCAGTCCCTCTCAACCATCTTCTCTAAACTTTTTATCGCTTTTTATACCTTCTTCAAATGCTACTCAAAGCCAACGAAGTGCCACTTGAAACATTGTTGCTCATACGCCCTGGTGCCTTTTGCCAATAGCAAGTAAATCGTTGTGAAATCGTACAATATAGCTCAGTCATGCTTACAGGTGTGTGTGTGTGTTTGTGTGCTTATAAAAATCGCCTTTACATTGCTAAACTTATACGTTTGCTTGTTTAGCATCGCTTTCAATGGCAGGCAGCATAGCAATCAAGTGAAAAATTGCATTCAATTCCATTTTAACAAATAGCCCATCGAAGTGTATTATGAAGAAGGTAGAAGGAGTCCGCGTAGGTGGGCAAATGGCAAAGAAATCAATAAAACCAATTGAGAGCAAAAGGTATGCGGTATTACTGTAAATGCACTGTGGCACATTATTCATTAAAGAGGGCGATATATTTTATGGTAAATTGGAAAGAAAGAAATGTATAAAGATGAAATTTTCGAGTAACTTTGGATTTCCAAAGAATTTAAGGGCTGCTTAGAGGTTCAGTAGCCACTCTGAATAGGCAGCGTAACAACAAATATTTAACCTGCATTAAGAGCACATGCAACTTCTATAAAAGAAAAGAAAACGAGTATGAAAACCAAAGGCTTTAAACAACGCCTCGAGAGGAGAATGTCTATGGAAGCGATATTTCCCACAAGAAGCATCTGCTAGCGCTAACTCGCTCTTTTGTCAACCTATCAGCCCAATTCAGCAGTTCTTTCTCTGCTACGTCGATATGATATTTGTGAAAAGCGTCTTCTTCTTTGATTTTTGAATTAAAACAGCAACTGTTTAGTAAAAATCAGAAACGATTTAAATTTTTAGAATACCATAATTAGGGCATAATGTACTAAATTCCGTTAAAAAACTTCAATATGGCGTTATTACTGAGTTTGAATTGAGACTTGGTTTAGTATGCGTGTATAGAAATCTTGCTTGGCTGCTTTTTGATGTGAGTGTGTATGTACAAGTGCTGCTGGCGCTGATTATCGATGTATTGTTTGGCTTGCTGTTGTTTGTATTTTATTATTCGGAAATCATGCGTAAACACGATGAATACTTGCAATTGGCAAATAAACGACCAAAAACCCAAGGTGCGCTTATAACAAATATACATAGTGTTTACAAAAACAAAATAAGCTGATTATTCATGTGAAATTTATTTTAGGTCAGAACAATGAACACGGTAGTTAATTTATTTTGTTTCTGTAATCTTTGTTTTTATAGTTATGGAATGAAATGCAAGAAAATTAACTAATATGAAATAAAATAAAATAAAATACATTTAAATAAAATTAAATTAATTAAAGGAATTATGATAACGGGAACGGAGCGGAAAGCAAAGAATGGAAAAGAAAAGAGAAAAGAAGAAAAAACCGAAAAGAAAAGAAAAGAAAAGAAAAGAAAAGAAAAGAAAAGAAAAGAAAAGAAAAGAAAAGAAAAGAAAAGAAAAGAAAAGAAAAGAAAAGAAAAGAAAAGAAAAGAAAAGAAAAGAAAAGAAAAGAAAAGAAAAGAAAAGAAAAGAAAAGAAAAGAAAAGAAAAGAAAAGAAAAGAAAAGAAAAGAAAAGAAAAGAAAATAAAAGAAAAGAAAAGAAAAGAAAAGAAAAGAAAAGAAAAGAAAAGAAAAGAAAAGAAAAGAGAAGAAAAGAGAAGAAAAGAAAAGAAAAGAAAAGAAAAGAAAAGAAAAGAGAAGAAAAGAAAAGAAAAGAGAAGAAAAGAAAAGAAAAGAAAAGAAAAGAAAAGAAAAGAAAAGAGAAGAAAAGAAAAGAAAAGAAAAGAAAAGAAAAGAAAAGAAAAGAAAAGAAAAGAAAAGAAAAGAAAAGAAAAGAAAAGAAAAGAAAAGAAAAGAAAAGAAAAGAAAAGAAAAGAAAATTAAAGAAAATAAAAGAAAAGATAGAAAAAAGAAAAGAAAAGAAAAGAAAAGATAAGAAAACAAAAGAAAAGAAAAGAAAAGAAAAGAAAAGAAAAGAAAAGAAAAGAAAAGAAAAGAAAAGAAAAGAAAAGAAAAGAATAGAAAAGAAAAGAAAAGAAAAGAAAAGAAAAGAAAAGAAAAGAAAAGAAAAGAAAAGAAAAGAAAAGAAAAGAAAAGAGAAGAAAAGAGAAGAAAAGAAAAGAAAAGAAAAGAAAAGAAAAGAAAAGAAAAGAAAAGAAAAGAAAAGAAAAGAAAAGAAAAGAGAAGAAAAGAAAAGAAAAGAGAAGAAAAGAAAAGAAAAGAAAAGAAAAGAAAAGAAAAGAAAAGAAAAGAAAAGAAAAGAAAAGAAAAGAAAAGAAAAGAAAAGAAAAGAAAAGAAAAGAAAAGAAAAGAAAAGAAAAGAAAAGAAAAGAAAAGAAAAGAAAAGAAAAGAAAAGAAAAGAAAAGAAAAGAAAAGAAAAGAAAAGAAAAGAAAAGAAAAGAAAAGAAAAGAAAAGAAAAGAAAAGAAAATTAAAGAAAATAAAAGAAAAGATAGAAAAAAGAAAAGAAAAGAAAAGATAAGAAAACAAAAGAAAAGAAAAGAAAAGAAAAGAAAAGAAAAGAAAAGAAAAGAAAAGAAAAGAAAAGAAAAGAAAAGAAAAGAAAAGAAAAGAAAAGAAAAGAAAAGAAAAGAAAAGAAAAGAAAAGAAAAGAAAAGAAAAGAAAAGAAAAGAAAAGAAAAGAAAAGAAAAGAAAAGAAAAGAAAAGAAAAGAAAAGAAAAGAAAAGAAAAGAAAAGAAAAGAAAAATGTAAACGAAACAGCAGCATAGAAAAGTACGGAAATAAAAGTGAAGAATCAGCAAGAAAATTAAACAATAGCGTATATTACAGCAAAACAAATTAAAAAGAGAGACTGCCGAAAGAGAGAAAAGTACTGAAGAGGAAAAATTAAATGTGAAATAGACCGCGTAGACAAGCTCCAACTCGTGCGTACTGAGCTGGCCAAAAACATACAAAGCGCATTTGAAAAGTCAGCTAAACGATATAACCTTCGTAGCCGAGTTAGAACTTTTAAAATAGGAGAAAAGGTATACCGTGAAATTTGGTTTTGAGCTACAAAGCCAGTAACCGTTTTTGTTAAAGCCACTGTTCTGGCCACAAAAGGAAATTCAATGTATCAATTGCAAGATATATAAAATGGTAAGGTCGGTTGGTATCATATCAAAGATATATAGAAAACAAAGGTTAAATACATCTGTTTCACTGATAACTTCCTATAAAAACATTAAAAAAGTGATATTCATATTTATACATATTTTTTTTATTTCTATATAGCTATCCGCTTTTAAAATCATACTATATAAAGTACGGAATTTGGGACAGCTAGACGCACTCGCGCAGACACTGACCTGCTTCTTCTCACCTTCAGGTAAACAGGGTACAACTTTCAAATAATTGTAAGTATGCCAGTAAGGTTCCATAACAAAGGAGAGGAACAGCAGAGGAAAGAAGGGGGATTGTGCGAATGAAAGGAATTGCTAATAACTAAAATACAATAAAGTTTTGTGGTTGAATTTCAACCACTGGGCGACCTCTTATTCAATCAAATTTATGTCCAGGCTACACATCAAACTCGACGAGTACTTGGTACTCATGCCTTTTTTTTATAAATTTCAAGGTTTAGCTCTGTTAGGTGTGCCATACCGTTTTTTAAGAATGAATCACATAGGTCGGTTTTTTTGTTTTTGCAATTTGTAAATAACTAATCAAATGATGACAAACATGATTGGCAGTAAAAAAAAATGAAGTTCGATTACAGATCTGTAAACCATGACCTTGTATCCTTTAATTAAATATTTGTAAGTTCTTTGCATGAAATAATTTTTTGTGCTATTTTCCCCACCGTGTAGTCGACGTGGTCATTAAAGTTCAGTATGTTATCTATTTTTATTCCTAAGTATTTAACTTCTTCAATTATTACGCTATTTATGTATAGAAACTTAGTTTTCGTAACATTTAACTTAAACCTATTAACGCATAGCCAGGGACTTCCGTAAGAAGAGCTGGATGACAATGCTAGGTAAAGAAAGTGACGAATAGGCAGGGCACGTATCGCTAATACAACAACAACAACGCATAGGCAGTCGTAAATCCTATTCAAGCCTCTTTGAAGCTTACTTTATATTTCGGTAATATTGTTCCCACTGAGCATTGGAAGTGTATCGACAGCGAATATTTTAATATCACCGTACTTAAACGAATCTGTAATATTATTATTTATATAAATATTAAAGAATATACGTGGCAGAACAGACCCTTGCGGAAGTCCAAAAAGTATACCTCTTTTCATTTATAGTGAAGAGTCTATTTATGTTCGGTGATGGCTATTCACAATAAAGTCTTCAAACCTATATTGGCAAATTTTTTTAACAACGCGGTTGATGAATTGTCTTAAATGCACGCTTCAAATACCAAAAATAACGCTATTATATGTTTATTCCTGCTCAAGTCTCTTTAAGAACTTCTGTTTTGATTTTTTCGAAAACGTGACTACTGTGTTATCATAGTTCCATTATCTTCTAGATACTTAGACACACCACTGTTTTTTGTCACATTGTAACGCGTTTATTGGTCTAATCTCATCAGTTCTGGTAGTATTTTTAACTTTCTCTATTGGCAAAAAATCGAAGATTTTCATATTTCGGCACTATATCTTTGTCTAAACTTTCATTGAAAATTTTTTATAAACACACCAGTATAAGTTATAGAATCTTTAACGGTTCCTTTCCATATCATTTTTTCCCATCCTATTTTGTTTTTGAACCTGTTACCTATTTCAGGTATATCAATTGTGAAGAATGTTTGAAACTTAAAAACGAAAATATTGCTTCCCATTGACAAAATAGCGCTATTACAGGTAGAAATAGCAGGAATATTCGCATCATCATTAGCCAACTTTTTCTCCAACCATTTCGAAAGATGACAGGACAGCTTTCTGCACTCAGAGAAGCAGCTAAATATCGCTTTTGTGTAGTAACAACAGGCCTCCCATGTGGCTGCTGTATTTTTCCTTCTATCATATGGTCGAACCTTAGCTCTTTGTTGATTCGGATTGCTTCGAGCAAGTCAATACCGTTAAGGTTGCTGAAATCGCATCTGTTTACGAAATGTTTTCTTCACACTGAACTTATGTCCTCATACGCGTTGTTTCCACTTTGTGAATCTTCTTCATCAGAAGTCACTACAGATTGTATGAATTCAAGGATTCCTACGTGCGATAATTTAGACAGTTTCCCATGGGATATCGTCCAGGGTTTTAGGAATATTGCATACTTTTATTAACTTTATGAGAGTAAGACCACTTTTTAAAAAACTCAAAACGCGGAAAAGTACGCAACGAGGATCATTCGAGTCTTGAGGCTCACTTAGTTATTCTGCTGCAGGACAGAAAATTCCAGTAATCTGAACACTTATGTATATAACTTGACTGAAAAAATTATGAAACTGAGCGCAAGTCGCAAAAAAGTTTGATGTTGAAAATTCGAAATCAATTTTATACAAAAATTCCACTTTTTCGCGCAAACTGTTTATAGAAGACAATTATGCTTTAACTTTAGAAAAAAATAATATAGTTTCGGTGTTTAAATGAATTTTCCTAGGAAAAAATAATTTCTCAATTTGGAAAATCTCCTTTTTGTGTTGCATGAGTCGAGGCAGTTTTGCCGGTTAGATGGTCAAGTATCACTATATTGTATGTTTACGCTCTAAAAGCGTTGCCAACTGTTCTTTTTTTTGCTTCATAGTTCGTTTATATAACTTTAAAAAGCGAATAGAAAATTCTTCATTGAAAATTACTTCCCGTACGATAAAATATTGCCAGACGTTCAAAAAAATTTCCGGGTGATATAAAAAAACGCACGTATTTGTTGAAGTTCTTGCTTCGGTCGGCATTCCCTGCTCTTTTTTTTTATTGCTACAACAACACTTAATATGCGTTCTACTCAAACTGTTCTTTGTTTAATGCCTGATATGCTTGGCTGATTCTAGAAAAATTAGTTTCTAGAACCAAGCAACCCTTTTTGCAACATAATTTCTAGTCTTGTTGCACTGTTACTTGTACCTCGTTCGTACATCCAAAACAAAAATAACAAAATAAAAGACCATAATCCTCAACAAACACGCCTCTAAATGTCAATATAATGCAAGTTGAAAATAATCATGGAACAAGGTATGGCCGATGAGGCGACGAAGTTCATTTTGATGCTGACTGCTTTGAGCTCAAATAGGCGCTATGATTATGGCAAATATTTCGAAAAAGCGCCACTTACAAATCCGTTCAAAGAACTTGAATTATGGCTAAAGTAACAAGAGATGGAAGTAGAAAAAATCGGGTTTGCATTAGAGCGTCAACCGCGTCAAACCGCAACACCATAGCATCGGGACACAGCTTTGTAAATATGACGTTAGTTTCGAAATGTTTTATTCATTTTGCTTATACGTTTATCTGGATGAGCATTATAGACCCCGCACATATGTCTGTAAGTATGCGCGCTACCAATTTGACATTTGATGGTCTGTGGTTGATGGAGTAGCTGGCTATCAGCGGCGGCGCGTCTACTGCTGGACTGGCTGGACATTTTGAATATCAAGCAAGATTCATTTTGGCGCACGGCAGTGCACTGCATGCCAAAATGTGCGACACACCAAAGTTACTTTGTTGTTGTATTTTGCACTACTTTTTCTTTCCTCCATTTTAACATTTTCTGTTGCATTTCAACTCAGCACATTTTTTCAACTTGATTCCATAATATATCCTTCTTAATAATATTTTTTTGTTCATTTTACTTTGCTCTCTCCTTCCTTTGCCTAGCTGCACTGCTGATGGAATTTATTTTGTCAATGTCGAAGTTCATTTAGCGGTCATAAATCACTTGCCGCTCAGTTGATTGCCAACTAAAGCATTTCATGTTGGTATTGGCTATGTTTGCCAACTTTGGCAAATGAGTGTGATTTCATACCTCTAAGCATATAAGTAGGTAGGTAAGTTCAGTGTATACAGAGCTGCAACAATGTTTGTATAACCGTGGCCTTGATGGTGATGATATTTTGCCATCTCACCTGCACCATTCTCTAGGGACAAAACAACAGCTCGGATCCTGCTCATAAATGCAATTACAAATACTTGGATTCCCACACACATACAAAGCGTAATTATATTTATACGCAAGACGATACCTGCACTTAAGCACTTTTACGAGCACGTGTCACATCTTTCCCCGGTATCATTTCATCTTAACTGCAGTTGCACACCATTTCCTTGTCGTTTTCTTAGCTAATACTCGTATTGAACAGCATATTTCAAGAGCCAAATCTCATGGTTTTCGGGATCCCGAAAGTTCTAAATTCTTCACAAGCTAGGGTCTAATAACTCGGGTCAATATCAATATCATTTTCAATATCAATATCAATTTCAATATCGATTTCCGTATAAATATCACTATCAATATCAACATCAATATCAATATCAGTATCTATTTCAATATCAACATCAATATCAATATCAATATCCATATCAATATCAATATCCATATCAATATCATATTTTTGTTAAACATTCTCTAAATTCCGATATCAATCCGGTTTTATATGACCTCGTCTAACTTTCTGGGTTTTGAGGGTAGAAGTTCCTTATTCGATATCGAACAATTGCCTATTTGGAAAATCCCGGAATCAAGAAACCAATCAATTCTATATTGCCTAAGTGCAGAGTAAGTGTTGCTTCACCACTGCATGGTTATGTATCCGTAAAATTCCGAAGAAATGCATTTAAACGCAATCCTTTCTTCGATAGTGACACATTCTTACATAACACATTTCACCGCATGTGTGCGAGCACATGTGAGTTCGTATATTTGGCGCCCCGGAAGTGCAGTGCGTAGAGGACGGAAACGTGCTTTTATTAAAACCATAGCCAACGTCGCAGCTTGCACCCGATTTGTTGTTGCGCATTTAACACAGACAAAAGCATTTATATTCACTTTGCTATAAATCAATCGAAAGAAATTAGATTTGCTTTTCTTCTCTCAATTGCTGCTGGAAAATTCACTGCACACCACACCATACACTCTTGCATCAGCAAGGCACTCACTCATATGGTACACTAGCACTGGTGCTAACGTAGAAAAATATTAGTTTAACTTCAGAGATTAATTAGTTATTGAATGGTCATTGAAATATTGAAAGCGAAAACAGTGGACAGCAAAGAAAGATGGCATTTAAAAGAAAAAGAGACTAGTAGCATATTTTCTTAAATTTTTTCCCCCATGCGCAGTTGGAAGTAATGAAAAATATTTGTATGTGAAATGTATAGTAGAGATATATGGGAGGGGTGAAATAACCATAAATCCCTGTAATGAATTGGAGTTTTCAGTTTCTGAAAAATACATTTAAAAATATTAAGTGGAAATGGTTTCGTTGATATCTGAAAATAATTGCAAGGTTTCATGTCGCAAGATGTAACACCACCATTATCTGCTTCAGTTTTTACAAGCAACACTTTGTTCGAGTAGAAATGTTTTTGAGCCATTCTATCAACCCATCTATCTGACACAGACCTCACGAAAGGATCTGGTTATCATTTTCGAAAACGTCCAACGATGGTTCATAATAAAGAAGTTTATAATACAGAAGGATTTATGACAATTTATCCCTGGTAGATTTTAGACAAAGAACTTCGATGAGTGCCTTCGAGTAAATCAATGGATATAAATGCAGCTGAGAGTTGAATACTCACCTTTAATTAAAATAAAATATAAAAAGATTTCACTTTGGCCCTGCAAGAATCGGCAGAATATTCAGCCCTTGAAATCGTGTACGACAACACAGCGTCTAATGACTAATTCGGCCCAACCATTTGAACCCAACTTAGAATAACTAGTTTCAACATTAAACTGGTACGTAAGTATAATGGAGCCATAGCATAATCACAAGTGGCATAATCCCAAGTAAAAAAATTGCTATTATGGCACACCAAGTAGAGGGACACTCCCCTTCCAAATCAAAAAATGGAGATTATGACATTGAAAGGGGAATGTTATAGCTCCAATTTTTTGCTTGGGACTATGCCACTTGGGATTATGTAATTTCACCAAGTATGTTATGAGAAAGAAGGCAATATGAACTTACGAAACAATAACAAATCCACATAAGGTTTGGTGGGCGAAGCGATGGGTCATCATCGAATTTCACTCCTGGGAAAAACCTTGGAGGTCGCTTATCGCAGCACTCATTTGCACTTTTCGTTTCACAGCCATATTGTACCAACACATTTTGGCTCACAGTGATCCATATATTGGTCCGAAACAGATCAAGTAATCGCAATAAGGGATATTTTAAATTTTAAGTTGGATATCTAGTGAAGCAAGTATGAAAGTTGAATTGAATTTTATTCACATTTCTGAGTGATGAGCGACCAAACATACAGGCAGAAAAACAAAACTTCGAATAACTGGTGCTTTGGATTCTATTGGCTCTGTAAATACCCCTCCCTTCAAATTTTCTTGAATATCTGCAATGTGAAGATCTGTTACAATTTTTTTTTTTATATGTAGGAGTTGTTCTTGGCCTTGAGTTGAATAACAGTCGGAAATACATACATACATATATAGGTCAACAGCCTTTATAGCTGTTGTTTAACCTTCTAAACAATTTTGACCTGCAAACAAAGCTCGCCACCTGACTCTATCCTTTGCCAGTTGACGCCAATTAAAAAGGCCAAGGGATTGCAGATCGTTCTCCAATTGGTCTTTCCAATGGAGTGGGGGCCCCCCTTTTCCTCTGCTTTACATACAACTCATCAATAAATCTTCGCCTTCGCGTAGAGGGCCATAAATCCTTCGAAGAACTTTCTCTCGAATTCTCATCTGCGGCTGTCATCGTCCATGCTTCTGCTCTTTATTGCAGGACGAGTATTTCGAGCGACTTCTAGAGAGTGAGTTTTGTTCGTTGAGAGAGAACTTTGCTTCTCAATTGCCTACTCAGTCCAAAGTAAAATGTATTGGCAAGGGTAATTCTTCGCTGGAGTTCTAAGCCGGCATTATTGTTGTTGTTAATGCTGGTTCCCAGGTAAACGAAGTTCTTTATTATTTCAAACTTGGAATAGGCAGAACTTACGGCGCGGTTATTGGAACAAATGATGTCAATGTCATCGGCATACGCCAGGTGAAGTTCTGCGGCTTGTATTATTTTCTCTGGCATTAAATTGAAGAAATCGCATGTTAGGGGGTCACCCTGTCTGAAACCTCGTTTAGTTTCGAACTGCTAGGAGAGGTTCTTCCCTATTCTGACTGAACAGCTGGTGTTGCTCAACGGCATTTTGCACAGCCGTATAACTTTTGTTGGGAAACCAAATTCAGATAAAGTCGCATATAGGCGATTCCTTTTCTCGCTGTCGAAGGCGGCTTTAGAATCAACAAAGAGGTGATGTGTGTCATTTTTTTTACGAGTTTCTTCCCAGATTTGGCGCATAGTGAAAATCTGGTCCATGATAGATTTACCACGTCTGAAGCCTCACCTATACGGTCCAATAAGTTTATCAATGGTGGTCTTCAGTCAGTCGGGAAACCTTAACACAAAACTTACACCTGGATACTAAGACAACAATAACAAACAAAGCATTTTTTAACTTGGCTCATGGATGAACTCCTGCAGTGAGTTCAAACACCCCTCGGCAGGATACATGCTCCTGCTCACAATTGGCATCCAGTTTAGATTAAGTTTGGTTAGGTGACAGTAATCCTCAATTGACTGTCGTCTGAATTCAACTATCATGTACCTGTTCGTGCACATAATCAGCTTCTTTTTACTTGGTTAACAGCCAGTCCACAAAATATGCACCATCTGGTCACTACGCCCAGGAAACCCGCTAAACATTTCGATATTACTTAATTCATCGTGGATGCCAAAAAAACCTCTCAACATTAATTCTTTGCGCTTGATCGACCCCTCTGCCAATTTCAGTAGATCTGCATTTACAAAAGGCATGCTGTTGTGCCGATAAGCGCTCTCGTGAAATCCGACAACGTACATAGAGATCAATGCGGTTTCTCAATGACGCTGACGCTGACTATTTTTCATGCTTTGGGGGCATATCCCAATCTCAAGCAATTATTTTATATAGAGGCCAACCCCCTACACATGATCTCCCAAAATCTGTAAGGCTTAAGAAAGACGCCCAACTTCTTAAAGAATTTTTGTTTTTGAATATTCAGAAAGTCCTGAGCAGCTTCTTTGATTATGCACGTAAATAGTTTAGATAGCCCAGAAATCGAGCTAAATATCTACTTGCTTTGCATTGACTGTAACTTTCTCCGATTAAGACAAAAACAACCAAGGTATTTCTACATCTGAATTTCCTGTCCAGTGGTCTCTTCTCTTTCTCCCATTGCTGGTGATAATTGCAGCGGCATGTAAACCAACTCATCGCTCTATTAACTTGAAATTTACCACCTTTTCATATACGATGTTACTTTGACGTAGACCATCGCTTCTTTGAAGCTACACCATCTGGATATAAATTTTCATCTTCGTTTCTCTTGAAAGGAGTATGCATTTTGATTTTAATGGCCATAACAAATTCGTCAAAAATCTAGTGAACTCTCTATGGATGACAATATCTTTGAAAATTCCAAGCAAGCACGAGAGCTTGTGATGCTTACATAGATGGATTTATAACACAGCAACAAACACACACACCTCCATTTTGTATCTGAAATTTGCATCTGAATTTACTATGTTTTGCAGTGAATGAGTTGTACGTCAAGCGATTGGATTATGCATTTTCAGCTTATACGAATCATCTCTATGTTGCAAAATAGATGAATTCTTCTGGAGTTGGCGAAAGAATGCTGCAAAGCAAGAAAAACATGAAAGAATACAAAGCGAGCAGCACGGCATGCAATCGACGAAATTCAGCGGAAAGTCTGAAGACTCTTGCTACGATTACGAGAGGTTTGTCAGTTGATATTTATGTGTGTGTAAACATGCATATGAACTCACATTTTTATAAACGGTAAGTGGATTGCGCTGTCGGTATGTCGATTCGCAGTGAAAGTGAACAACAAAATAATATACAATAATATAGGGTAGACTGGATTTAGAGCAGATAAGTAAGTCATATGGAAGATGAGTGAATTTGCAGTTAAACACGCAAACTCAGCGGGATGAAGATAAAGCGGAAGCCATTTACAAGTCGTCGTTCATACAAAGCGTTTCAGAAGTATAGTAGGTCCTACTAAATCTTACTAGAGTTCGACTACAGAAATGGCAAAAATTATTTTATTTTATTCTTCGTTAAACGGTATCACATTGCATTCTTCTCGGATTACTTGATCCTCCTCTCTGGTAGGTCGTGTGAGAAATAGAGCGTCTATACCGAGCCAGGTTGCGATTTCTAGAATTAAATTTCCCCTGGTATTACTTTGGTCCCTTGTCCGACATCACATTAACCTTAGCGTCTACGATCCAAATAGCAGCAGCCATTCTTCGTTCTCTCTGGTTTGCAGTGAACAGAGCGCATGAGTTTTCTCACATCCTTTCGGACGGCCGTTTGGAGATTATTTGTGCTTCACCAAAATCTGCTCAGGCGCTACCAATCGCTTCTTTGAAGACCGGTTGATCGCAGCAGCGCGCTTTTCTATCCATACTATACCAGCTTTCGTTTTGCTTACTAGCCGCACCACCGTTCCTATTTCGTCAGACCGAAGCGTACCTTAAATTACCCTCAGCAGTTCGGCGCTGTAGCTTTCGGCCGGTTTCAATATAAACATTGGGGCCTTGCTACTCCTCTTATTTCTCTTGACGGCTTCGAAGGCTTGGACAGGAGGTCGGTTATTGGCTGCTTTGTGCGGCGTCTGCTTCGGCTTCCGAAGACTTTGTTTACAGGTACTACTATAGGTCAAACTTAGCTTTCTTGGTCGAGATTTGCCACTTAAGATGTTTCACGGGGTTGCCACCTATTTTAAACAAAAATTTTAAATCATATAATATATGCCAATATAGGTATCAAACCAGAGGTATTTTTCGTCGTATTTTAACAACTTTTCTATAACCTCAATGCTATTTTATTTATTTTTTGGATATCCGATATTATCTCGAAAGCGAAGTCACCCATTTAGACTACCTTTGGAATATAAGTACTATGCCTAATGTCAGGTTGCCATCTATCTGAAATGTATTCACAAATCAAACGACCAGTATAGGTAGTATTTGTAGAAACATATTGTTATGCAAGGTTTCCACTATAAGTTAACTCAAGCCCGATAAATACCACCCAAAGTTTGCTGGCACAGGTACTGACTCTTAAATGAGAAAAATTTTAGCAAAATATTTTATTAATTCTTGGCGTGCTGTATTTATGACACGCAACATATTTTTCACGGCGGCCGCCGTGGTGTGAAGGTAGTGTTGCCGGCCTACCACACCGAAGGTCTATGGTTCGAGCCCTGGTACAGGTAACATCAAAAGTGATTTGAAAAAAGTTTTTCAAAACGGGGTCGCCCCTCGGCAGTGGTTTGGCAAACTCTCCGAGTGTATTTCTGCCATGACAGGCTTCTCAGAAAAAATTCGTCTCCTTTTTAGATGCCGTTCGGAGTCGGCAAAAGACTGTAGGTCACACCAATTTGTAGGGAAAAATTCAAACCGGCACACCACAAATTGGAAGAGAAGCTTGGCGCAAAAATCTCTTAGGAGGTTTATGATGATATACCTGTTGTATATCGCGCCATAGAGAGAGAACATATTTTTCAGCAAATATGTTATTGCAGCTAACTTGATGTTACCATTTTGACAGCAACTATCAGCGCCAACCACTTTAGTTTAGACTAATGTGATTTCTTTTCGATTTCTTATTTTTTGTTTTCGTCTGACTAGAGCAAGATTTGATTGTATCAAATGAGCTTCGTCGCACACCCACATGCCACTCATGCTCAAATAGCACACATTCGTAGTAGCGAGATGTCAATAAAATCATTGCTTGTTGCTCCACCAAGAAGGATGTGTTGTGAGTATAAGTTTCAGCTGACAAAAGTAAGAGCCCAAAATGGAAAAGCGAAAATGCAAACGCAAAAGCCGTACATCAAATTGAATCGAATTAAGTAGCGTTGAGCTGAGCTGCGAAAGTTGTTACATTATTGGATTGCTAGTGAATTGAGTTATTCAACCGCAAAAAGCCAACAGCTCCATGGAAACCATTTACGACTTTAATTTATGCTTCACACAAGGTGGCTAGCTATCGTGCGATTTTTTTTTTTCATTTATTCTAGAAAAGATAATTCGGGAAACGGAGATAGATCTCAAATTATGCTAGTCTATTTGAAGAGCTTGCAATTGCTAATGATTGCTGAAGATATCAATATAATTGGCCTTGGCAAATCCCCTAAAAGCATGGAAGCTAAATGCTTGCAAAAATCAATATTACAAAAACGTAACTAAACAATGAATTGATGTGTATGCAAATGTGTGCTTGTGTATTCACAACAGAGCCTTGTAATATCGTATTTAAATAATCACGCTTTTGTATAGAACAATTACGGTTAAATCAAATGTCAGTCTAAATTCTCATCTGCTGTCAATTTTGATTAACATTATGAAGCTATAAATGAAAAAACTGATTTACGCATAAGCACACACATGTTCAAACAAACATAATCGGCTATATATATGGCTTTAAGTTCATAGACAATGGAAAAGTGACTACCCAGTACGCAACTCAGTACTAAGGGAGACAAGATACTGTTTCAGATCTAGATCTAAAGTGCCAACTAAGAATCAATTCTAAAGCAACTAGATTTCCACTAGCTCAAAATGAGCACTTAAGTAACCATTACCAGGAATTTTGAATTGCGATTGGGCAAAGATTAGTTTTGTTATTATGAGAAAATAAGTGCGAAATGCCTACTTTAAAGAGCAAAACAAGTTTCCTTAACAAACATATTTATTGTTTCAATTTAAGTTTTTATTGCCTTCTTTTATGTTATTAAATAAACATCTTGAAGGACTATCAATCGTATTGTATACTAATTTAATTGACTATTTAAGAACTCATTTAGTGGCTAATTGCCCATATTTTCCATGTTTATTGATTAGGTATTTTCCTGTTGAATAAAAAACAAACAAAAATAATTTTTCCCGAGTGGTAAAACAAATAAAAAACATTTTTTTGTTGAACTTTATTATTCTTGCGATACGACGAAGTGATAGAAAAAAGTTGAAATCAATCATTGTTTTCGGTTAATAATATTTTTGATAAGTTTTGATTTATTAATTTTTTCTTGATTTTATTTAACAAATAATATTTTTTTAAGTACGTGTAGATTATGTCAAAACCCGGCAATTCATTGCCATTTCATTTTTATTATTTTTTCTTTCATTTATTTACAAATATAATTTTTTTTTTATAATTTTAACTACTTCTCTATCATTATACAAATATTATATAAGATTTATTGACAGTATAATATTTTTATATAAACTTATTAATTAATTACTTATTTTACAAAATTAATTGGCATTACAAAAAGTATCAATATTTTATTTTAACCATTTACTATCACTTTTTCCAATAAAATTTTTTATTGTAACTACCTAATTACCATTAGTTTTTTATTTCAACAAATAATTTGTTTAATTTCTCTATAGAATTTTTTAAAAACTGGCAGTGAATTATCTTTCAAATAATCATTATTACCATTACAAAAAATTACCATTTTTTCCTCTGGTTAATTCTCAATTTAATTTTCTTTTATTTTAGTTAGTTAATTATCGATATATTTTTCTTATTTTAACTAATTAATTACCATTATTTTTTATTTTATTTTAACTTATTAACTACCCTTATTTTGTTATTTTAACTAATTAACTACCAATATATTTTATTTTATTTAATTTTTTTTTATTTTATTTTATTTCAACTTATTAATTATCACTAATTTTATAATTTAATTAATTAATTACCAATATATTTTATTGTATTTCAACTTATTAATAACCTTTTTTTTATTTACCCAATTAATTTATATTATTTTTATATTAAAAAAAAATTTTTTATGTATAGAATTTTCCTAAAACCGACATAACATTTTTCTTCTTATTAGTTCCCAATATAAGATTTTTTATTTTATTTAATTAACTATCATTAAAAAAATTATTATTTTTGTATTGTAATTATTAAGAACTTATTTTAAATAACCAAAACGTAAAAACAATAAAATGTAGGATTTTGGATTGTTTCGGAACCAACGTAAAAATGAAGGAACTGTAACTAAACTGTAAAATATTAATTGCATGCAAAGGAGATTAATAACGAACTTATAGCGAACCCAAATGCACCAAAAGCTCACCAGTTCAGTACTAGAAATTGTCCCTACAGTGTATACGCAGTGTAATCACATCAAACATGCATCACACCGCCTGACCTGATACTAATTTAATGTGATAAGTGCTGTCATTAGATGTCTCAAAGAAAACACGAATTTAATTGACGGCTTCATGTATGCAAATATTTAGCGTTCTAATAATAAACTTAGTTTTAATCAAGAAAAAAAACATTATGAAATTACTCAAACAAGCGAAAAGAGCTAAACTATTAGTGACAGCCATGGCGTATACGCAACATTCAGTCAATCACTCGATTGAGCGCTCTGTGTGTTTACGAGAGTGTGAGTGTTAGAGGTATGGAATTTTGTATAAGGCTTATGTGTTGTTGGGCATAAATGCATACATAAATAATAACGATATATGCTACTTACAACGAGAGTACACTTCTAAATATGCACACCCCTCGAAATTTTAACGTCACTGCCTCGCAAAACGTGTGTTTTCCCTTGATGTTGTTTGTGGTTGTTTTGTTAACAAGGTGTTGCGTGCCTCACACATAAATACGCATACAAGGGTTGACGCAAATGAATAAAGAAATATTTTCTTACCCATGTTATGACTTACAAGTTCGAAAGTTGTGTCAAAAATGGCATGTTTGCACTGTAGGAAGTGCTGCTCCAACAAAATTAAATCAGATTATCCATTATGTTGAACCACAGAAGGAGTTTTCATTATAACTTTTTTGATTTGTAAGATTTTCTGGAATTGATTTGCCATAGAGATCAAGGAAATCAATTTGCTCAGTGCAGGCAAGTTAAAATGTTATTTTTCCTTTGGCAATAAATTCATTGCCAATTTTATTCCTATTATTAGTAAAAAGAAATTGGTAAGTATTGGGTTAGGGGTAGAGTGATGAAAGCGTTTCCATAGCTCCCTACCGCCATCTCATATTTATTTGCTTTATTTATTATTTATTTGAATTTTTTTTAAGTAGATCGACACTTTTTACTGAAGCCACGGAAATCAATAATTGTAACAGAGAAAGTGGCAGCACTAGACAGGGTATGGATCATTTCGGCATGGTTTTCTGGATTATTTGGGGGTAATTTAGGGATCCTATGGGTTAGGCAGCTGCGCTTGCAATCAGAGTGAGTGGGTTCGGCTATCCACAAGATCCTCTGAAAACGCAAAACTAAACGAATTAGTCTGACGAGAAATCGTGGCTGTTTTCGAAATAGTACTATAACTATAGCCTTTATATGTTTGTTGCTTTCAATTTTTCCTCTAATCAAAAATAATAATAAATAACTAAGAATTATTATCAACTGGTCTTGAGCTCGTTAGACTTACAAAATTATTTTATTTTATTTCATGTTATTTTATTCTATTTTATTTTATTTTATTTAATTTTATTTTATTTTATTTTAATTTATTTTATTTTATTTTATTTTATTTGACTTAATCTTATTTTATTTTATTTTATTTTATTTTATTTTATTTTAATGTTCAATTGATAAAATTATTAATTCGTGTGAATTTTAAATGTATTAAAGTTCTAAAACGCATGGTAACTACTGCTGTGTCATCTCATGAATTTAACTCTTTTCTTGGTTTCATTTTTGTATAACAACAGCATTTTGTGATAATCACACAAGCAAACAAACTACATGCTGAAAGTCAATTATTCATGAATAACAACAACTAGCAAATATTGTCAGGTATGAAGCTAGCACATGTATGTTCGTGGATATAAGCCTTTACCTGCCTGGTGGCAAAAGTAACGGTAGCAACAGCAGTGACGCCGAAAAGTCGTCTTTGAATTTCATAAAGTCCAGTGAGGATTATAGCAAGTAATGATTTTCAGGAAAAATAAGAAAATATAAACGACAAAAAGGTACATTACGAAGGTGTGGCAAAAGTTTGACAAGGCAAACAACAACACAGTGTGTCTGACGGTGAGTTAGATCAGATGGATGCAGTGTTGATTAGGTATGACGCCAGCTAGTATCTTGGGAGAATTAAGTGAAGCACGAAAAGTAAACAAACATGTCAGGCAAAGAGCTGGGAGCAACACAAAGTCACAGCATTTGAGTTTGTGATACAAAATTGAACAAACAAAAACAATGAGCACAACAACAATGAGAAAGACAGCAATAACAATGCAACCAATAATAAACACTATAATGTTGATATTCCCCAATGAGAATAATGCACAAAATAATCAAACAACCATAGAGGGAGAAACAGATAATGTTAATAAACAACAAAGCAAATCCCAGAAAGCAAAAAAAACCAAAAAGCAATGAAAAGATTTACAAAGTGGCTCCATGCACCTAACTACTACATATGTCTTTTATTAGTAACTTTGAAATTACTTTGAGATGTTGTCACAAAAGGCAACGGAAGCAATCATTGTCATCATCACCGCATACATCTTTTTACCTGAGTATATGTATGTGTGTGTAGAGCAGGGTGTGTCTTAGTTTGCAACTTTCTCCTATAAAGCAAGACCCATGTCTTAAATGTTAACAGGTCACAAAATCATGCCAGAAAAGGCCTAGCTTCCAAATAGCCGAAGCCTTACACAATTTGAAGTTCGTAACATGTTTCGTTCGCTTAAATTTTTATTTTTTTTTGATACCAGCAATTACTTGAGTTTGGTCCCCATCATCAAGTGACGGAAATTCCACTACAGTGAGTCATCTTGTCTTATTTGGTTTCGAATGGCTTGAAGAGTTTCTTCCCAATCCTGACAAAGCTATTGGTATTGTTTTGCCTATAAGTCAAGTTCAGACATAGCAGCTATTAAGGTGTCTAAGTTTACTCGTAGCAAAACTTCTGCCATCGAAATGCCTACCCTTTACCCTTTTTTAGCTCGGGCTAACCGCAAGTTCTCGCTTTAGCACCGTGCCCCCTTAATGCACACATGTATGCCAGTATGTACGTCTATTGGCATTTTTATCTTTAAACATCTTCGTTCACCTTACTCGCTCATTTATTAGGGGTCTTTGACAAAAATTCCCATTAGTGCGACTCGATGTCAGAGCTTCACTTATGTAGATATGTATGTACTATGTATGTCAGTACACAATTTGTGTTGTCATTGTGGTGATAGCTTAATAAGCACCCGTATCCACCCGGCTTCACCAGTTGTCTAAGTGTTGACGTGAATACTACGGCGAGTTAATGCTGCGTAAATGATGCATGACGTTATGCATGTGTGGGAGCTCAATGGGATGTGTGTCAGTAAATAAATTCTGAAGTTAAATCCGGTTTCTATTAACATATTAAAGCCTTACTTTCTAAAGGCAGGCGAACTCAGCAAGCCTAATGGGGAAACCAGTAACAGTCTGTTCAATGTGAGCCGTTTCCTATTTCTTGATTTTCAGTCTCATTTTGTCCTTTCCGCTCGTTTTTCTCCATCTTTTGCTCACTGATGCGGTATAAGGTAGTGTGATATTTCTCGTATTACCAGTTGCTCTTGCTGGGCAGTTGAAAGCCTTTAATATCCTCCATAATGATGTGCAGTCAGTACGACATAGGTATTCTTCAAGCGCTTGTTTATTTCGTTTTGCCAAAGATTGCTTTCGGGGCGTAAGAATACGAAAATCTGGTAGTACTTTTCTAAAATAAATAAAAATTTTTAAGTTTCTATACCGGTTTCGCTTTTCATTTTGGTTTTAGTTATGCCTTGGCTTTTACTTTTGGACTAAATTCAAGTTTTGGAGCTTGGATATTTTTCGGTTTTGGTTTTGGTACCACTTGCGCCCGCTTCCGGATCCGGGTTTGTTTCAGTTTTCTTAACAGTTTCGGTTTCAGTTCCTGTTTTGATCGGAGTTTCCTTTTCGGTACCAGTTTCAGTTCGGGTTTTGGTAACATTTTTTGTTCAGTCTCGGTTTCGGTACAAGTTGCGAGTTGCGATCCAATTTCGATTCCGATTCCGCTGTTTATGGTGGTTTTGGTTGCAGTTTGTGATCTATTTTCGGTTTTAGTTTCGGTTTTGGGTACGATTGTTGTTCCACTTTCGGCTCAAGTTCAAATTTAAGATTATTTTGAGTTTCGTTTTTACATATCTTTTCTGATTTAATTTTGGCTCCAGTTCGGCTTCAGTGGCAGTTTAAGTTCTGCTTTTGGTACCGATTTTTGTTCCAGTTTCGATTTTAATTGTAATTTTAGTTTATGGTTTCAGTTCAATTGGCTCATAGTTTCAATTTCGTTTCCAGTCTCGGTTTCAATATCTGTTTTTGTTCAAGTTTCCCTTCCCGTTCTTGATTGACTTTTTTTAAGTTGGAGTTTTCGACTTTTTTGCCGTTTCCGCTCTGGGTACGGTTCTGCTTTAGATTTCAATAAGAGATTTGGTTTCGGTACGTGATTCGGTTCGAGCTCCGCTATTAATATCGAGTCTGATAACGATTTTGAATGAGGGTCGCTTACATTTTCGGCTCTGATTTCGGTTTTGGTTTTGATTTTGGTTTCACTTTCCATTTCGATACCAGCTTCAGTTCAGTTTACGGTCTTTGTTACGGTTTCAGGTAATATTTCTGTTCGGGTTTCAACGATAGATCCAGTTCATGTTTCAGTTTCGGTTATGACTTTAGTTCGATTTTATTATGATTCTTTTCTACGGGGTTGTGGTCTGGTGGAAGGCGCTTGACACGTCTTCTGCAGTAAAAATGCTGGAAAGGGTGCAACGAATGGCCTTGGTTTTAATCAGTGGAACCCTTCGTACCACATCTATCCTGGCTCTGGACACAATTATGAACTTGCACGGTTGACATTGTGGGCAAGACAAACGCAGCTCGGGCGGTTACTTGGCTCAGAGGCGCGGGATACATACTTGCAAACGGGAGGTATTCCAGCTTTTTAGCCAACTTTGACTCCGTCCCAGCTGCCAGCTTTGACACTCTCATACCGTCGAAAGAGATATGGGATGTGGAAATTATCTGGGGCAAGAGTCTGGTGAACCTGTTCACGGACGGGTCAAAAACCGGACGAGAAGGTCGCGGTTGCCGTCTTCTGCGTAGTGGTTGCTATCAAGGATGTGGTTGATATTAGGGATGCAGGGATGCAATACTACTCAGTGCCAATACTTTTAGGAAATTCAAGGTTTACTCGGATACCCTAGCTCCTATAATAGCCCTGGGTTTGGCCACAGTGCGATGTAGGGTTATCAAGGAGTGCTTGACCTCGCAAGCTGTGACAACGAACTACCTTAAGTTTAAGATTATCTGGATGCATAGATACAAGAACATTTCTGCTAACTGCAGTGCAGATTTGCTGGACCAAGCGGGCACGTGCCAACTCATAGTGACTACGGGCAGGACTTATGGGTTTCCGTTGGCTACGAGAAATTTTTCCCTGGACTGATGATTCACAGAGCAGCTTAGCAATCGCTGGGCTGACACTACCTCTTTTTAGGTAACGAGATCCTTTTGGGCAGTTGCAAACTCCATACGGTAGGCGGAACTGTTGAAATTTACCCTGCGGGTTAGGGGTTTAGAATATGCCCGAGGTAGGCATACCGGTCGTACGAGGCGATTAATATGCACAAAGGTAATGACATGCAGCTCGATGGTTGATCTACGGATATGATGCCTCTCACCTCTCATTACCCATCTCTCCTTCCTTACGGAAGGAGGGGTGACATGACCTAGAAGGTTCCACCGGTCATACCAAATCGCTACCACGACAGTCGGTCAGTACCGCAAGGGAGTACCGGAGCGTACCGGATTCATATCCGGCCAAGGACTGTCAGTTCGACAGCACTCCCCAAATCCTTCGGGGAGCGTTTTTGTCGTTACAACAACAACAACAACAACCAAGACACATCTGTCCATGGTGATTGTAGTGCTAACGGGGCATTGTCTGATGGCTTTACGACTGAGTATTATACAAAATTCCAGCTGTCGTATGATGACGATGTGCAATCGCCATGTCACTTCATGCTGAGCTGCCCAGTTTTTGCCAAGACAAGATGTAAGCGTTTAGGCCGAGACGTATTCCACTGTTCGGAGCAGCTTTCCGAGATCGAAGTGAACCTTATCTCTAACTATATCGTTGCTACGCAGCGGTTTGCGATTAGTCAATGCTGTGTCATAGCACATTTTGGGTTTCGGTTTCGGTTTTGGATTAGGGTTTGGTTCGAACTATAGATCAACTTCATTTTTAGGGTTCAGTATCTGTCCAAGTGGTTTTGGATTTTGCTTTGAGCTCGTTATTTGTGTGGGTGTGGGTTCAGGTGTTGATATTAATTTTAGTTCCGTACCGATTTCACTCTGCGTTTCCTTCTCATCATATAACTATCTCCCAACTTTTCTTTGCATAATATTCCAGCCTGAGAGTATCAGCTACCTTCCATCTAATTTTTTGTTGCATAGATAGTTTGTCACTGCAAATCGCACTTGAAAACAAACAAAAGATTATTTTACTTACTTAGCATCGCAATGCTCGAGCGAATTAAACATTTCTAAAAATTTCAAATTTGCATGGCGAAAGATCATAATAAATTCATAGAACAAGCTACTAAATGAAATGTTTAAAACCAACTATCTCACAAATTCAAACGCTTAAGCATTTTGAGTGGTATTAATGGTAAGTGACGTGCTAGCAAAAACTTGTTCAAATTGCTAAAACTGCATTAAAGTAAAGCCTGAAGCGTTGCTGCAGCTGCGTCAATATGAAACTGCGTAGTACATGGCGTATACGTAATGGGCGATTTTTCATTGCTGAAAAAGTTTCTAAGAGATCTGTTATGTATGATGATTATTTAAAAGTGTACATGTGTCTACACCATATATATTTATTTATATATATATATGTGTCTGTGCATTTTAAGGCTAACCAATTTAAATCACGTACTATCGATATTTCGAATATATTTTAGCTGCGTTGAACATGCTGGCGTTGGAAATAAATCGACTCACGTACGAACGATGTGAGCGTGTGTGGAGCATAGATTCGCTAACTAAGCAACAGGTTTTCTGCTAAAAATTGCTGACATGCTAAATATGCAATTTGTTTTTTTATTTTGTATTGTTTTTGTACTTCGTAGACGAGGAACTTTTGGCTTCGTTGCAATATTTCTGTTGCGCTGAATCAGCAAAAAACTCAGCAGAAATAATGAATTATATTTACGCATACATACGCACGTGTGCATAAACACCAGCAAACATGCCAATAAGCGTAAATATGTATCAAAATCCTTTTCATTTCAATATAATAAGCTCATAATAACACTTGTACAATAGACTTTTTTTAAAAAATATGTTGCATATCACAAGGGGCGAATTTTCTCTTTAACTCTTGGGAAACGCGATTTTATACCTTTTATGAACATGAAATGGTATTATAACTTTGGTCCGATTTTGGTAAGTATATGAAGAAAAAGAGATATACCCACCAATAAGTATACCGAAATGACCAAGGTGATGAGCTGAGTCGATTTAGCCGTCTATCCGTCTGTCTGTTTGAACACAAACTAGTCCCTCAGTTTAAGAGATATCTCGATGAAATTTGGTATGGGGCCGCCATTTTGTAATATATTAATCCTTTATCGGAACCAATAAGATCGGACCAATACAACGCATAGCTCCCATACAATCGATCGTTCCGATAAATGAGGTTTGGTAGTGAAAATGATCAAGATTTGAAAAATACGAGGTGTGTTCAAAAAGTATCGCGAATTTTGAATTTTCGCTGGTTACGTATATTCGAATTTCGAATTTTTTGGGGCGTTATGTTGGTACTCATGTCTCTCACTTATGCCGACAAGCTCGGCCATTTTGAATGTTCAGTTAATTGTTGACAGCTGCTTTGCTTGCACGTGTTTAGGATCGTCTTCGATTTTTACCTATTTTTTTACAAAAATTGCTCAATTGTGACCAAAAACAGCATCGCATGAACATTGCTAATGAGATGTTAAACTCTGTCCACGACGACCCAAATTTTCTCCAGAGGGTCATAACTGGTGACGAATCGTGGGTTTATGGTTATGACGTGGAAACCAAAGCTCCATCATCTCAATGGAAGCTGCCGCACGAACCAAGACCGAAAAAAGCGCGCCAAGTTCGGTCGAATGTGAAAGTTTTGCTGACAGTTTTCTTCGATTGCAGGGGCGTGGTGCATCATGAGTTCTTGCCACAGGGAAGAACGGTCAATAAGGAATATTACCTGCAAGTTATGCGCAATTTGCGCGAAGCAATCCGCCACAAACGCCCGGATTTGTGGAACAACAAAAATTGGCTTTTGCACCACGATAACGCCCCTGCTCACGCATCGTTGCTTGTGCGCGACTTTTTGGCCAAAAGCAACACACTAATGATGCCGCAGCCACCGTATTCCCCAGATCTGGCCCCCTGTGACTTTTTGTTGTTCCCTAAACTGAAGAGGCCCATGAAAGGACGACGTTACGCTTCTCTTGACGAGATAAAGACGGCATCGAAGGAGGAGCTGAACAAGATACAAAAAAATGATTTTTTGAAGTGCTTCGAAGATTGGAAAAACCGTTGGCACAAGTGTATAATATCTCATGGGGATTACTTTGAAGGGGACAAAATAGATATTCATGAATAAATAAATAATTTTTGAAAAAACACAAAATTCGCGATACTTTTTGAACACACCTCGTATATAGTATAACCCCCATACAATACATTTTTCCGATAAACCGGGTTTGGGCTATGTATCTTTAAATTAACAGGGTAAGACCATCAAGATTTGCACAGGTTGTACTTATGGTAGGGATCGAACACTTAAAACCCCTGTCTCTCTCTATGGCGCGATATACAACAGGTATATCATCATAAACCTCCTAAGAGATTTTTGCACCAAGCTTCTCTTCCAATTTGTGGTGTGCCGATTTGAATTTTCCCTACAAATTGGTGGGACCTACAGTTTTTTGCCGACTCCGAACGGCATCTACAAAGGAGACGAATTCTTGCTGAGAAGCCTGTCATGGCAGAAATACACTCGGAGAGTTTGCCAAACCACTGCCGAGGGGCGATCCCGTTTTGAAAAACTTTTTTCAAATCACTTTTGATGTTACCTGTTACAGGGCTCGAACCATGGACTTTCGGTGTGGTAGGCCGGCAACACTACCTTCACACCGCGGCGGCCGCCGTGAAAGATACTAAGCCGAAGACAGGGCTTTCCTTACTTATTTTGTCTGAGGCCACTTCCAACAAACATTTCAGCAACCTAGCGAACTCAGAATTTTACAAAAATTAGAGGTCAAGTGACCCTAAAGTCCCTCATAAGGCATTCTCTCATGTTGACTCAGCGTCATGGATGGTATAAAGAGTATTTAAAGATAACTATGCCCCCGTTATGTCAACGGGGTTTGAAGAAGAAAGTTTAAAAATGAACTGTATACACCAGAGACCTTGCGTTAAATAGTCTTCGTGCTATGAGATAAGTCCATATGCACTACAGGCGCTTCAACTTTCCGATTGCATTCCGATTCTATCCTTAGTTGGTGTAATTCGCCCCTTATTAGTCTCAATACCGTCATTCTCCCTAGGGGGTCAAGGTTAATTTGGTGCAGTGGAATGCTGAATTGGTTCACGGATAGGTCGAAGTTGGAAAGTAACGTTGGAAAATTAGTTTTCTGCTCGGAAATTGGTGTTAACAACCAGGTCTGACTGCCGAGGGTATTTTAAGACTCTAAGCGTTATAGTGGTGCATTGTTGGTAATGCCTGGCCGCTCCCTTTTTTGCCGCAAAGGATTTTAAAATAAGTTAGCACGGCAATTTTACAGGCAAGTGACAACCAGATCTCTTCCCCAATTTGATATTTGTGAACCAGACGTGACGGGTTGTTCTGGCAGGTGCTGTTCTTAGTCGACAAAAACAATGCAGTTCCGCCACAAATTGGAATATACTCGGACTTAATCTCTTAGGCGGTATATCGCTCTGAACTAATATAATTTTTATTATTATAAAGAAATTGTACATTTTCCATGAGAGCCTACCATGAACTCCAAGCAGTGACAACGGATTCGTTGGCACATTGTAGAATGCTAATGGGCAAAGGCCCTCCGGCCAGAAAGCTGTTTTAGCGACAACCGACTTGGACAGCAGAGGAAGGGGAAAGCCCTCGGATGAGGTAAGAAAGGAGCTGGAGAATGTATCTGCCTCCCGTTGCGTTTTAAATTTATGTCAGCTACAGCTAAGAATGAATGACTGGCGTGATCTGCCTCCCTGCTGCTCTGGGTCTTTCAGCAAACGTTAGAATTCCTCCGCCCGCAAATAATGCACCTTAAGTAGTTGCACAGTGTAATTAATTAATTAACCATTTGCACATAATTACTCCTCATGCATAATTGACTTTAATTGCGGTCAATTTGTTGATATTTTTTCGAACACTTGTGTCAGCAGCAAACGTCCATTTTTTCTACATTCGAACACATTTTTCCTTGACTTCTTAACGTATGAATAAAATGTTTACATCAATCCAATATAATAAGCAGCGTTTTAATACAAATCAAAATTCCTATTTCATCCACTTTGCTTTATGGCTAACTTTCACTCATCTTCACTCTTTCATGGTGCATTCATTACGTTTTTTACTTGAGCTAATTCCTTGCACTTTTCAACAAGCAACCGATGATTTAGTATCATTTCATATGCTCATTAATATCAATTTGCACTGAATCTCAACGGGAATAAATTGCTCCAAATAAATGTCATTATAAATCACCAAACATTCAACCAAAATGTGCAGAGAAATCGCTAAATGAGAACAAGTTTGTTGAAGAAGGTCCAGCTTGAAAGCAATTGAATATTTGGTAGCTATACCCAGTGCAAATTTTATGAATTATAAATACAATTTTTTCAAATAGCGATTTTCAAAGTATTGCCAAGCCTAAAACTTGGCTATTTCGAAATGAAATGTGTTCAACTGTCATAAGTTTCGAATTTGATTTCACTCAAAAGAAAATTGAATTTTTTTCGTATTTTACTTTCTTGCTAATTCCTATTCAATATCGAGAGATAACTGCGTTTTCGATTATGAAACATAAACTTTTCTACATATCCCACAAATTCAACTCTTCGAAATTCGAAATAAATTTTTTTTGAAGTATTACAGTTTTATGAATATAAGTTTTGCAATTTTCGAAGTATTTTGATTCCGAGCATAATGATTTATCAAATTTCGAATTTTTTTCAAATAAATTAAATTGTTTTCTGGTTCGAACTGAAGTTCACATTCAAATTTTCAAGCCTGAAACCAAAGGTTTTCTATTAAACATACTACTTTTCTAACCACCTAACCGTTTTGCAGAAGAGCGCGCTTTTCGAAATACAAATTTTTTGAATTTTTAATTTAGAGTTTAAAATTCCTACTCTATAAGTGGTCTCACTATTTTGTGTAAAATTTTTTCAAATTACATTTTCAACGAACTTCAAAGATTGTATACGGTTTGATTAATTGAAAAAACCAGATTCCTTTTTTAATTATGAAAACAAAGGATCCTGTGTTTTTCTAGCAAGTTTAACTTTTTGAACTTCGAAACAAATTTTCTTTAAATATCAATTTTATTAATTTAAGTTTCGAATTGGCTGAATTTTTTAAATTTCGAATATTATTAAAACCGAAATATTATTAAAACCGAAATAAACGGCTTTCAATTTTGAAATAAAGTTAACATTCAAATTTTCGAAATTCGAACTAAAAGTTTTCTACTTTTTCTAATTATGAGTTTAACTTTTTTGAGTTTGGAATTGCACTTTTCCGCACTCATTGAAGGCGTTTTTCGAATTTAAATTTACCCGATTTCGAATCTGAACTCATCAAATTAAAACCAAATTCTTTTTCAAACATTACATTCTACTTCTTAAAACGAATTTCTTTTAGTTTTGAAGCCAAACCTTTTAAAGTGAAAGGTGAGTTTTTTCTAATTTCGAAGTAAGCTCAAATTTTTTTTTAAGTTTGAACTTGATTTTTTTGAATATTTCATAAAGTTTTCCGGAAAGATGCACTACTGTTCTGGAATTTCGAGGTTAAGCTTAGTTATTTTAATTTGACATTATTCGGTTAATTTTTTTCTGGTTTCAGCTTTCACTTCTTTGAACTTATTTTCACGTTTCTGCTTATCAAGCTCAGTCATTTTAAATTGCATACCAGTTACATATTTATGATATTTTGTTTTTATATACCAATTTGTTCTGTAAGCGTGACTTTCTTTTTTTCTAATTCGAGTTAGACAGTTTCATAATCCAATTAAATGGTTTTACTGTTGTACACTGGGATGAAAAAATAGTTTCACCAAATCGAATAAAATTTTTTCGAACTCAACTTTTTCAAATTGTAAATTTCGAAGCATTTTCGATTTTCAGATAAAATGCTTTGGAAACAATGTTTTTAAATGTCAAATTTAGCAAAAAAAAAGTAAAATATGCTCACCTTCTAAATAAAATTTTTCGAACTTCCACTTGATCTACTTCGATTTTAACATAACTTTCTCAAGCTGTGAGTATGTTTCGAATACTGCAGCTTACTCTTTCAGGTTCCTTTTTCATTGATTTTTTAAACTTTTATTCGGTTATCAATCCCTTTTCTGATTTCTTTTCAAATTGAACTTTGAGTTCTTAGAATTAAGTTTTCCATTTTATTGGCGTTGGTTTCAAGCATTCTATGAAGTGAAGAGAATTCGAATTAAATTTTCTAGCAGTCAACTCCTTCAAATTTCGTCTTTTCGAACAATTGTTTTTGGAATTTTGTATTCAACTTAAGCCTTAAGTATACATGGTAATTAAAAATTTAACTTTGACTATTTTTCGAACTTCGAAATCAACTTCTTCCAAGTTAATATACAATATTTTCTAAACTTCAAGTGAGATATTTTTTTTTTAGGCATTTCTGAATTATTTTTAGAATTTTTTTTTAGTAATATCGGTTCATTTATATATTTATGAATTCTTTAGTGATGATTTTACATTGAAGTAGAAATGCAAATTTTCTCGAAATTCGAATTTCACTTTTTTGGTGGTCAAAATAGATGTATCGGCCATTTTTGTATATCCAATTCTATCTGGGAAAGAGGTCAACTGACTTGGCTGAAATTTGGTCCGTCGATGCTAGATATAAAATGTTTTTTAATCTTCTGATTTCAGAAGAATAATTCGAAGTACGGTTGGCACCAAACGCTGCTATCTAATCGTACTAACTGTTCGCACTTAGAACATTTCTCACTTATAAACAAATGTTTCAATCAAATGATGTATCCGAATACGGGTATTAAACGAAAAACGATCCTTGCAAGGTTACCATATGGGGTTGCCATCTAATTCTATTTAAATTATTATTTGGTACATCCGCTTTTATCTTGAAGACATCTTGTGCGGAGGTTATGTGCAACAACTCAACATGTCCCATTTGGGACATTTCTACAGGGTTGCCACCCATATTTCATTATTTCAAAATTAAATAAGACCGATATGGGTATCCAACGAAAGGTGTTTTAAATGTAATTTCAATAACGATTTTGCTATGTAGGGTTACAACTAGGGTTGCCTCCTAATCCTGCTATATTTATATTTTTGCATATATACAATCCTCACTAAAACGACTTGACCTATCTGCAGGAACTTTACATGGAGGCAACGCCCTACATTTCAATCTCTTCTACTACAGTGCTGCCACTTGTTATATTTTTATAGGGTTACCATCTATGTGAAATACTTTTTAAATTAATTAAGAAATGGGAATTTCTGTTGCAAATTGTATATTAAAAAAATAGTTCAAAGCACGTATAAAACCTAGGCTTGCCACCTTATCTTCTTATATATTTTCGTTTTTAAATGAGCTATTATCTCGGAAACCACAACACATATTTCTACTAAATTCTGTATATAGGTTGTCTGCTGCAATCTGAGGACTCTTTTACGATGTTTTTCTTCGCCGATAAGTGACATTGGGTATAAATAACAGAATATCGCCCAAGCGTCAAGTTATTCCATTGTGAAATTTAATTTGAAGTTCGATACCTCACTTTCTCTTGACGACAAGTGGTCATTTGCATCAATACAAATGAAATGCTTTAATAGCCTGTAAGAGCTCATTAGTCAAGTTTTCAACATAAACCAGCAATTCAATTCAGTTTAAGCAACACAAATTCAAGCAACTCTGCGATGACAATTTACCATGAACGATGAACTTACACTTACAAGTGAATGATAATTTCCTGTATGAAAATGATTTGATGAGACTTCTCGGTAAGTAATTCGTCAATTAATTAGGTATTCGCGCCAAAGTACAGGCAATATTGAAATGCTCTGCTCTCATACTTACGTAGGAATGCATACGAAACTACTCTCGACATTCTGCAAAATCGCTTTACTTGTACCGAGAGCACTTTCTGTTGTGAACAAATAATGACTTCGACAATGTAAGCGCTACGAATAGCTTTAATTTGTAGTTGACGATTGAGGGAAGAAATACAAATAATGGCCTTAAGTGTGTCGTTGGTAGTACACACATACAAACACATACTCGTAAGCACTACGCCACCACAGCTCCATCAGCCAAAAGCCTTACTTTTAGCGGGTCTTCACTGTGATAAATGTGGATCCACTTCATTATCCTTGTCAGCTGTAAGACATTTAATCAATCGCAATTCTAATTTCCTTGTAATAACTAACTACTGACAATGTAATCGTAAGGGCTTATTTGTTTGTTAAATCAACTAGAAATACAATCAAAATGGTTTTTGCAAAACAGTTTCTCTTGCTCAGCCATTTGCCCTTGGTATTTAGTGTGTTGTGGTATAGTGGAATTTACATATTTGCCATGGCATTTCAGTTATTTTGTGGCGTAAATAATAAGCAAGTGAAATCAATTTGTATACACATATAGTATGTGTATATGTATATTAGACAGGACCATACATTTTTTTTTTCAAAATTGCTAAAAAAAAATAGTACACATGGCTAAAAAAAATTTTTTTGCAAAACTGTATGTACATTCGTGTTTAGAATTGGTAAAAAAACAACGTTAGACTGGGCTAACAAAAAAATAATTTTTTTTTTTTTCAAAATTGTATGGACACTATTTTTCAGAATTGAAAAAGAACCATTAGACTGGTCCAAAACAAAAATTGAAAATTGATAGGACATTATTTTACAGAATTTTGGGGAACAGTTTGAAACCTTAATATTAATTTTTACATTTCTATTAATGCTAGTTAAGATTGTGGAGCTGTTTTTTTTTTTTTTGTTTCAAACTGACTAAGCAAAAAAACGCTAAGTTTACGTTTTTTGAGGTTAGGGCCAAACCGCGACTTGTCAGGGAAATTAAAAAAAAAAACAACAATTTAACTGGGGCAACAACAAAAAGTACTTAAGATTCCTTTTAGAATTTCTGTTTATATTTTTTGTAAGGGGTTTTTTGCGTTTTTGACAAATTTCTACAGCGAAAATGTCAGATCAAAAAACCATACCAATGTTAAGCTGGATTACACTGGAACAGAAATGGAAATTTGAATTTTTCTTCGGCATTCCAAAAAATTATATCAAAATAATTTAAAAAAAATAAAATTTGCCAGTCTAATGTTCATGTATACATTTTGCTGAGATATTTAGGCAATTCACAAGGTATTTTATTGTCTTATGTCTTTCTTATTTCTTTCAATATAACTCTCGTAAGCACTACATTGAGTTGAATGGTGTATTCATATACATCAAGTTGAATTTATATGAAAACTTTGTCACTTGTTGATATAAAAATTTCCTATATATTTTGAAAAGTAAAATAGCACACTTGATATACAAAGGCTGTTTAATGATATTGTGCTTTCAAATTGTATATAAGAAACAAAACAAAGAACATATAATCGTTTTAAAATCATAGCACGTACGACGAATATGAGACCTTGTGAATTTCCTAAATTATATATGCTAAGATATACACAGCAAAGTTTGGCATCGAAATTGAGTTTTTAATTTTTCATCAATCAGATACCTTGACGTCTACAAACTGCACACATCTCCTGAGACACATTTGATGAAAGAACACACGTTTCTTAAAGGTAGACAGTTTTTAAGTCGTAATAGATTTGAAATGATAACTTACACAGAGAAAAATCTTCGCAAGAATTTGTATGGTCTAAATCTTAAGTAAAATCCGTGACATTGAAATTGGTAGTTTTAAGAACGCCGTTGAAACCCACCAAAGCCGTGCGATGTATTTATACAAGACATTTCTCATGAATAGCCATGTCTATCACCTTCTCCATAACGCCATGAGAGAGGAGCTCATAGAACGCCCAGGTAGTTTTAATGGTAAAAGCGCTTTTCTAATCCATCGTTTAAGATCCTAAAATGCTCAGCTAGCGAGAAAAACTCGTCACTCATCTACTCTAAAATCTGAGGCTCTTGAAAAGTCGGAAACATGCAAGGGGCGGAGAAAGCCACCATAAAACAAACCAAGCGCCCATGGTGGAAAGCGCTCTGTGACGAAGTCGATCGCGACATATGTGGACAAAGGTACAGCATAGTTAGGAATAAATTTCGGCCGCCAAGCCAGACGATGGACGAAGAAAGTATGGGAAAACCGGTAGCAGCTCCGTTTCCCATACAACTTAGAGGAGAAGCAAGTAACTCGAGAAGACTACAGCGTGGTACCGTTTAACGAAGAATAGCTTATAATAGCACTGCACAGCATTTAGTCTAGGAAGGCCCTGGGACTAGATGGAATACCCACGGAGGATATCAGACTCACTGCTAATAATTGTCCAGAGCTTTTGTTGCACATGTACAACAAATACTTGGAAGCGAGAATCTTCCCCGACAAATGGACGACAGCATGGAAAAGCGAACTCAAACTCTCCGTTCTCTTTCCACCCACTGTGAATGTTATAGAGCCTTGGACAACAAATCCTAACGATAACATAGACGATGGGGAAGGACTGTCCCACCGAAAACATGGCTTTCGGAGAGAATACTTCACATTAGATGCCAGGCAAGACTGATAGTACTATGAATGTTCAAAATGTCTCTAACTCCGCCAGGTGCGACGACTAACATTCTAAACATACTAAGAGATTACTTAAGAGGACGCTAACGTATGAGACGGTGCAAGGCCAAAGAAAGGTGAAGATAACAGGTGATGCAGCCCAGGATTTGGTGTTGGTCGATAACATTTTGTGAAAGTGAGGATAGACAGCATGCTCAACTTCTATATAGCGATCTGAGTCGAGTTGTGGTGAACATAGACCCAAAACCATTTATAAAAGAGCTGCTAGCACCCACCGCAAATTCTATAGTTGGCGGTGCAGAAATCTTGACAAATGCAATGAAATTTTTGAAATACCGAGAAGCGTTCTTCATGGTCTAACGCAGAGATATTCCTCGAATTACGTCAGCATACTGCATCGTCTCCCCAGATGCTGCACTGATCATTGCGAGAAGAAGCATAGGTTGATACCTGATATCTCCTCGCGGAGGAAAGTAAAATAATTTACGTCCTCTGCTCCGCAATACTTGAAGAAGTTGCTGCAGCGCAGGCGAGAGGAAAATCGATCTGGTGATATTAACCGGACACGGTTACTTTCGAGAATACATTCACAGAATGAGCGAGATTGAGACTTCGAACTGCCTTTACCGTGGAGGCATAGACGACTTACGTCACACCTTCGAAAGCGAAAAATTCGCTCTACAACAAAGGCGGGTGGAGGAGACACTTGGTAAGCTATGCCAGGCTAGCGTCATCCAAAAGATGAACTGCGAAAAGTATAGATGGGATATGGGCAGCACATAAAGCCAGAAAAGAACTCCTCGCGAAATGTGAAGACGGTTTTCTAGCCCATTATTGTGAGAGTGGCCACAGGGCACACGAAACGCGCTTCCATATCTGAACTAATGTTAAGCACATTTCTAGGTATGGAACAATGCGCGAGCAGTGGGAGCTTAGATTTAATCGGGTAGAATTTCAAAAGGAGAAGGGAGTGTCATACTCGGAGAGCGCCGCTACGAGAGCATCTAATTACTATGAATTTTGTATATAAAGAACCGAGTACGAAATATCAAAAGCTCTCTTAAGACTTTGGAAATTAATAATGTGCCACACATACCGAGATTAACCTACTCTCAGTCTGAGTCAGAGCGAATATTTTGCTAGGCGAGACTGAGAAATCTCGATGGTCTTTAGTTAGTCTGAGCTATTTATATGTATATCATTGCCTTCATAATGATTCTTTTGGTAAACATTTTTCGCAAAACACATTTTGGCTTCCGCTAAAGGCTACCTTTACCGGCGAACTGCTGTACTGCAGCTGTATTAATTTCGCCATTCTTCTCTGGAAACTCTATGCGATATGTATTGCGTTTGTAGGAGCGATATGCGGCTCATATTTTCGCGTTTTTGCATTTTCATTTCACTTTTGTAATGTCATCTTATTTCATTCTTCTCTTTACCAATTTACCACATTTCGCGGACCATTAAACAAAGCCTTCCACGAATTGTTGCCAACGCACAAAAAGCAACTACAAAAACAACACAAAAAAATTATTTCAAAGGCACGCATAGTTATCAAAAATGCATACAGTCATACATAAAACTGCATTAACAACGGTATTGAATTGAAATTTTATTACTCCCACACCACCAACAGCAACAAACGCTCTGCTGCGCCATCGACACAGCGCGCGTTGGTGCCGGTTTGGATGAATTCAATGTTGCGTAGACGCACCGTTGCACTCAGCGAATTTCCGAGCATCGGCAGGTATGCGCCCAGAGAATCCGATTAATATACATTTTCAAAGGAAATAATTGGCAATTTTTCGCAAAAATAGCAAGAGCAAACAGTAAACTGAAACAACAAAAAACACAAAAAGTATCGACTGCAATATAGAATAACAACTCAGAAACATTTGGGTAATGGCTCAAAAATGATATTCATTGGAAGCCACAGACCTCATACAACAAAAGACAACAAAAAAAAGCGAATTTACTCATCAATATTTAATTGAAATGAGACGCAACTTTACGGCTGGCTAAATGGCAGAGCGAATTGATGAGATAAAAAATACACTGAAGAAACACAAAATTGTATGTACATTTCAATCGTTATTTTTTTGCTTTCAAACATTTAGTTGCGCAGTCGAAAAAAGTCATGGCGATTAGACAACGCATTTATGAGGCTATAATTAGGTTACATGCATGCTAGATGCATGGGGAGTTGTTGTGAGGGGATAATTTGATATTTTTTAATTGGTTTACTAGGTCCCTTGATGAAATCTCATTCACGATATTGAATGAGTACATGACATAGGTGTGAGATATTCAACTCGAGGGCATTACTTTACGCACTATCTGTCACCATAAAATCTTGAAAATTCAGGCATTTTCTTCTCAACTGTCAGAAAGGAACGTATGCCATAAAACAGCCAACTGCCTGAGGCCACGTGGCATATTTCCGTGAACACAACATAATGAGATTACGAATTATATGATAGGTTAGGAAATATGAGGAATGATAAGGTAAGATCTCGGCCTGCGAAACCCCTTTATTAAAATCCAATCACCTCAATTAGCCTGCAAAGTTTGCAACACTCTTTTATTCAACTTTGTGGTTCACGCGACCCACAATTAATCCAAACTTGTACGCATTGGTAGTTCGAAGGGTCATATCTCTAACGAAAGATGCTAATAAGTGCTGCATAAGCGATGTGATTAAGTCCCATGTCTCAAATGATTTCGGAGTTATAATGATTGAAGTCAGCTCGTAAGTTTTGAGACGCAGCTGGGTTTCTAGTACAAAATAATATCCCGAAAACCGAATTGGATTAAATTTGGGATGTGAGTAGCGTACTAAATTTTAAGACTTTCTAGTAAGGTGCTGCCACTGAAAATAAACTGAGGTATGCCAAAATGAAGAAAAAATGAAAAATGTTTACGTCGTATTTTAACAAAAAAAAATTCTAAATATGGTTACCACCTAGAGCTGCCCACTGATCATATTATATTTGTTTCCCTTTATATCCGCTTTTGTCTCTTAAACTGGTCTGGCTACGTTTCTATAAAATTTGTTATGGATTTTGTCTGCTATAATTTAAGTTCTATTATTAGGAGTTGCCACTAAGTATATTTTTATAAAGTATATATTTTTTTAAGGTTTTCTAAAAATTGAGTGAGATTTACCATTATAGGTATACAGCGAAAGTTAATTTACGACGCATTTCAACTAAAATATTTTTAGTTGGGTGTTCGTACTAGAGTTGCCACTTAATTCTACTATATAGCTGGTTTTCATATCCGCAATATCTCTTAAACTTCTCGACCTTGAATATAGGTAAAAGGCTACATTTCAAGCAAACCTATTAAATAATGATTACTAGCAGTAATGATTACCAGTTTGATTAATTACTTTCTTGAGAGTCTATTTAATGATTGATTACCAATTACTTTAAATTTTTAATGATTATTTTTCAATTAATTAACAAAATAATCGAAAAAAATCATGATTTCTTACGATTATTAAAAAAAAACTAAAATAATCAAAAAAAGTTGTTTTGATTACTTGTGATTATTTTTTATTCTTTTGGATTATTTTTTTTTTTGATTATTTTTAATTATTCATGAAGCGAGCTCAAGGCCAAGAATAATAATTTTTAACTTTTTAATTTTTAAAAAATTATAATTTTTTTTTTTAATAATCATTTTTATTCCTTTTTTGTCCCAACAATTTTATTTTTGTTTGATTATTAAAAAAGAAAAAACAATAATTTTCATAAAAACTTAAAAAAAATTTTTTAAATAATTATTCTTGGCCTTGAGCTCGTTTCATGAATACTTGATAATGATTTTTAATTAATTATTAAAAGTTTTTAATTGAATAGATTAGGGAAAAATTTTATTATTTTTAATTTTAATTTTTTCAGTATTTTTGGAAAAGCACATAAATATAGGTACATATCAGCAATACTGAAAAAAATCAAAAGTAATCAGAAAAAATATCTAAAGTAATCAAAAAAAATATGAGTTGCCATATAAAATATATGTATCAAAGAATGTATAAAAAAAAGGAATAAAGCAAATGGCACATTAGAGGAAAAAATGCATGGTGACGCTACAGGGCATCATAGCTTAGTTTTTAGAGTACTCTAACAGGGGCTTTGGTGCAGACACTTGGGTTCGTATCCCAGTGTCCGAGAAGGAGTCTGATGAAAAGTTGGGCACTTCGAAACATGTCATCCCATACCATCGCTGTGCATATCGTTGTAATTTTCTCTAATATCAATCAACAAAACCACTTTTTTGACTATTTTAATTTTTTTTTTTTTTTTTTTTTTTTATTTCTTCTAATCGTAATCAATTAATAATTTCCTTCTCTTCAGAAACAATTAAAATAATCATTACCAATTAAAAAAGCCGTCTAATTAATTGATTACTTATTATTAATCAAATTTAACAAGTCTGATTTCAACCTTTCATATTTAAGTGCGGCTACTTAAGATACTTTTAAAGCGTTACCACCAGCTGTTATTGTTTTTTAATAACTGAAAGCGGGTAAACAATGTTGGTTTTGAAATATTTCTAGGTTAGGTTACCACAAATAGTTGTTACCTGATCCTATTATACATTATGGACGAGACAGTTCATGAGACACCTTCAGTTCGAAACCTTGAAAGTAGCAAATATTTTTAACTTTAATGTGAAAATTTCTAGTTGAATTAAAATCCCTGACTTTATTTGATGACTTGCAGTTTCAAAAAGTTCCCCTGAAAAGCTTTGTCTATACTTACTAAACTTCAATTTCTAACTTCCTAATTGCAATTTCAGCCGAGTTTGGTACGACACCCTGATGTACATATGTAAACATATTTCAAAAAATTAAGAGTACTTAGTAAACAAATACACAACATGCCATCAAGACGGCAGTATGACTACGCAAGCCACTCGAATGATACAATTTCTATAAACATTTCTAGCGCCGACAACAACAGCCCGTTTCATTCACATTAAATTCCCTTTAACTTGGTCATTTGATTCCATTCTTTTGTTTACCAAAGACATTGTATTTGTTTACGCATGTTAACGAATTTTTGGGTTTCTAGAGTTATTTGACACGTTAGAAACGTTTCTAAGTTGCTTTTGTTTTTGTACTAACACATTCGGGAAAAACATTTTATTAAAGCTTCTTATTTGTTAAAGCATTTTTGTTAGAATTTTTTTAATTTTGACGAGGTGAATTGTTTCGTTAATTTGTTGTTTTGATACCTTTGATTGATTAAATATGAATTATAAATATGGAGAATTATATACAATTGTGTACATAAACAATGCTTGCATAATTTATTTACATTTGTTTGACATAGTTAAGTCTAATTACTTTGAAAATCGATACTAAAAAACAAACTTAAGAATTTCACTGCATAAAATATTTACGGGAAGTTAAAGCAAATAAAATCATCTTTCAATGCAGAATACTCAAGTTAGTTTAATACAACAACTCGATTATTAATACAACAACTCGGTTATTCAGCTTTTTGTGCCGATATCCGTAAATTGATTTGAGTTTCGGTACTTCCTTTTCACTTTAAGTAGTATCAATTGCTACATAATCAAAAAATTCTGGCTTAAGAGTTATCAATTTTAAAGAAACTTTCAAAATTTTGTTCAACTTTGTAGTTATTGTTTAGGTCACTCCATTTATTTTTATTAAGGTACTGATTGTGTAATTCATCGTGACACTATGCCTCGCAGTTAGTCACATTTATCTTTGGCCGTATGTAACATCAAACCCATCCCCAAGACAACTCCTATTTACTGACAGTCACTGAAGTGAGTGAACTTCTTTATATAATAAGAATTTGTCTGCAAATGAGCAGAAGTGATTTGCTGCGTCCCCTTCTATTTTACATAATGAGTCCGTTAGGTTCTTATTAATGTTTCCTCTACTTTTTGTTGTAGTATCAATACTTCTCTCTTTCATACAACATATTAACTTGAGTTACTCCGAATCTTTTTGTTCTCTCTGATTTCGCCACGCTTGAGCGCTGATTATATTTGAGTTGTCGCATTAAGTTTTTGATTTAAATTAAATAATTCATCAAGTCACACTGTTGATTCTATTCTTTGTTGATTTGTTTTGCTATAGAGAACAACCATAAAATGTGAAAAACAAAGAAATCAGACTGAGCCAAAAAGAAAAACCAAAATAAAACAGCTAAATATTTTTATTTAAATGGTTTGACAACAAAATGTCATCAGGTTTAGAAACTCTAAACTAGCAATGATAAACGCAAGACGAATTTATACCAGGTGATATCACGGCGAATCTATTGCTGTAAACATACACACACTTCATGTGTTTCGTTTTTCCTTTGGCGGATTCTCCTGTCAGATTGCATATAATTTTTTTATTTCGACAGAAGAACCCACTGCTCATATGTTCTTATCAAGGCGAACTCACTTACAAGTGATCTCATAAGAACTACTGTCGAAATAAAAAAATGATATGCAATCTGACAAGAGAAGCCGCGAAATCAAAAACAAGACACATGAAGTGTGTATGTGTATACAGCAACGAATTTCGTGCTATCACCTGGCATAAATTCGCCTTGGTTCTTATGAGACCACCTGTAAGTGAATTCGCTTTGGATACACGTCTAAAAATCCTGAAACTTTTGTAGTATTGGCTATTCTTAAAAATTATATCAAAATTATTTTCAAAGAAAAAATAAGTTTTTAGTAATATATGCTAGCCCCTGAAAGCTAGCGATTTCAATAAAATTAAGGTATTCCTACAGGTCTTAGAGCATGAAAAAGATTGTGTACTTAGATATAATAACATATGAAAATCTGTAATATTTGTACTACCCCAAAGAGTTAAAAACTTTATTTATCTGCCTACATATATACATAGGAGAATCATAAGCTGGAATCCAACGAATGACAAGATATCGTACCGAGATATAAACAACGATCAACTCAAAGAAATACTCTTTTTACGGGAGTACTTCTATTCCTCTTTCGCGATCACTTTGATGTGATTTTCGGATAGTTTATAAAAACCTTTTGAGACAATTTCTTGATTTCAAACATACTTTATTGAAGATTTTATTTGAATGTTTTTCCCAAATCCAGTAATGTTTCCGAGTTTACTTAGGCGCCGAATGTTTCGTGGGACTATTTATTGATAATTCCGTTAACATCTGTGAATTTGTCAGAAACATTTTGAAATAATATCAAGATTACTTGTAGGCCTAAACCGGCATCAACTTGCGGTAGTTATGAGCATAATTGCAAATGTATTCAACACGATTCAAGATATCAAAAGATAACTTTTAGGCTTTAAAGGGCTAGCTTTGATTCCGGATTCATTTTGTATTTCCTTGTTTTTAATTCTGGCACTCTGTTCAGAACTTTTAAAAAATTACTTGGGTTTCTCTTCTGAACCTCTCCGAGAAAGTTGCTTTGCGTTAAAAGTCCTGTTGAGTTAAGCGAGTTGTGATGCCGTGCAGGCTTATTGTCTTTCAGCTTTCAGAGGCTTTTAGAAAACTATACCAGTTAGGATATAAGGCATTGTTCTTCCTAAGAATAGCTGAATATCGTACTTCGTTGTATAAATGGCGCAGACTTAAAGAAACTCTGCTGGAATAAATGCAACCGTTTCCACTACAGATGCCAATTTTTTTGAATCTTAACAACCCCGAGATTTTCGGCATTTAATTTGACAATACCGGCACTATCCACAGACAGTAGTGACTTGCAAGCATTATGTTGCATGACATTATCGAGCCACTTTTGCAGGCTTGTGGTACTAATACTCGAACTAGTAACAATTACACTACTTATTTAAATAGCGCTTAACCATCTAAACGGGTTAGGCCATGAAACATAGCGTGCCAGTGGTTCTGTACTCTTCCAACTGGCGCTAATTAAAAACACCAAGACATCACAGATCAGTATATACTTCATCCTTTAATCTGAGTGGTGGTTACTCTATTGAAATGATTATAATCTCTAGAGCTACCACAATAGTACAAAAGCCAAAATCTCCCCTAAACCGCTGCATGGCATTTTCAAAACTAATTCAACAGAAAGCTTCATTCATCTTACGCACACAAGCAACTTAACTAATGTTCTTAAAGTGGTCAGCCCCAGATCACACTCAACCCATTCGTGAAATGACAGTAATTGTGTCTACAATTGTAAAGACATGGATAATAAAATGCTGGACACTCCTACACACGCTATCAGTAAGCAAACATTTTTTTTTTTCACTCGTTCAAGGCATCATCAATCCCAGCCACGTAAAGAAACACCGACGCAAACTATCAACCGCCACATTGTTGTTGTAGGAGCAGAACGCATTGCAAGGTAATCGCAGTGTCCACAAATTGTTCCAAAGAGCACGAAATATGCACTCACGCAACAGTCCAACACTACCAAGAATAATCAAGTATCCACTCGAGCACCACCAACACACAACATTTTGACAACTTACTCGCACTTCACCGACGTGTAGTCTGACATTTTGTTGCTTCCATTTTGCACTGCTTACCTGTGTCTGTTGTCGCTCACTTGCTTCTAGCTGCATATCTATGGAGTACGAGTACAAATAGAATTTGTTAATACCCGTTATGCGTTTGTGTTGTTGCTTTCACTCAAATACTCACATCGATTTGGTCACTGTCTCAATTCTGCTGTGAAAGCATCATTATCGCTGTCGCTGGCTCGTTCTGTATCATTCACTTTTGTTGTTTTGTTATTTTGTTATTTACTGCATTCGAATTGCTTAATTTGGTGCATGACTTTGCTTGCTGGCGTAAGTACTTAGTTGAACGCTATCAGCGCATGTCATGTTCCTCAACACAAAGCAAGTCACAGGGCAATAAACTCATTTAGCGTTTTGGGAATTTGCGTGACAGCGTGAGTTGCTTGTTTACAAAATTCGCTTTCGAGCAGCAACAACATTTTGCAGATGTATTGAGCTTTAGCTGAGGAAGATAAATTTTTAAAACACACTTTCGAAGACTTTTTAGTTAGAACTAATAGAATTGTTCAACTGAACTTAGTTTTTCTATAGGTTGGCAAACCCTTTTGAGAAAATTTTCTATTAGGTGGCAACTCCATCAAAAAAGCTTTAGCTTCCTTAGAAATACTTTATTTGACATCCACTTTTTACATTTTTTAGGAATATTTTTTATATGCATTTATATGGAGCAAATGCTAAAACGAGTTTATCTACTTTAGGTGGCAACTCTTGCCAAAAACATTTTTTTTTAATACTTTATGAAAATTAAAGTTTTTCATAAAACAGGTGGCAACTCCCATTAAGAATATTTGCGATGTCAATTTTCGTGAACCCAATTCATTTGGAACAAATACCTAAATATTTGTATCTAAATTCAGCGTTACTTTAGAATTGGGTGGCAACTTACGCGAAAAACATTTTTATAACTAAACATTTTTGGAAACTTTATTTTACTATAAAATAGGTAGCAACACTCTTTGGGAATTTTTTCGACATTAAACTCTCGTTAAAATAATTTTATTTTAATTCAATGTTACCTTAATTAGGTGGCAACTCAAGCGAAGAACATTTTTTTAATTCAGCTTTCTGATACGAAGCTATTATCCAAATATTTTCTTTCAAAACTAAAGTTTGCGTTAAAACAGTTGTAAACTCTCTTTCATAATATTTTTGATATGCAATTTATGAGACATTGAGGGAAACTGGAAACTGGGCACGGAAAAGCAAGTTCTTCCTGACAAAGAACACTGAGGTGTACCCTTCGCCACGCGCTAACGAGCACATCTACCGTGAAGCTAACGAAAGATCTCTAAAAACCCCAGGGTGTCCAATATCTAGGCAAATCTACACCCTAAGAAGGGTTGAAATTTCTTAATTAATATGAGTACTATATGGGCATTGCCTTATTGGGAGGTACACAGAAAGGCCAGGTGTGCCCTATCGCCGATGATGTAGGAGTTGCAAAGATGACGAAGTGGAAAAATTGTGAAACACCTCATCTGCAAGTGTCCAGCGTTGAGTGGCGCCAGTAAGCGGAGTATGACACCAAGAACTTGATGGCATTCATCAAGCCTCCAAAATGGTCTGAAGAGGAGGCGTAATAGTGTATCACAACGGGCCTAACACTGGCCTGAGTATAGAGCTCCCTTCAACCCTTCTTAGGTTACCTCACAATTCCACTAGGTGAATGTTCTGGTTGCGTTCCGGGTGGGGAGCACATTCGTCCAATCTGTTATTACTCACTTAATTCTTTTGGAACCACTTACTATCCGATATAAACTTAATAAAGGGCGAAAGATCCACTTAACTCATCTCTGCAAAACTGTCGAAAAAGCATGTTCCCAGCAATCTGGGTATTGACAAAGACAATGATGGATCGGCTTCTTGGAACTTGTTTATATCGCCATCGTCGAAGCATTGGTGCTATAGCATAATGTCCTGTGACGACGCATCTAAGTACTCTAACCACAGCTTTGTTTTGTTTGGAAAGAAAGCTAGTTCTTTTTCTGTCTAAGCATGGCCGTGTGGACCTTGAGATTTCGCAATCATCCCGGTTAGTCCATAGTAAATTCGTTGCCTTGAAAAAATGCTCATGCCCCTGTCAGATAGAGCGATGGCAATACCTTCTAGCACAGAACCTTCTCATCAGTTCAATGAAAACAATTTTGAGGCATGTTTTTAGAGTTTATTAGTATCTTTCCCCTACAAGGCCTTTTAGTAGTTAAAGAGTATTTGATCACCAAAACACCCTTCCCTGCACTCCTTACCAATCTCTATTTAAATTACCTTACTCCCTCCTATGAAAAGTGTCAAATCAATAAACCCATGTATACCGTAACTAAGCCGCCAAGAACGCATATATAAGACCTTGACTTTGAAGCAAAGCGTCAAGTGATGATTACGTTGTTGTTGTCTTAACATGATTTTAATTTACAAATTTGTTTTGTGCCCTTTGAATTTGCTTTTATCTCGTTTGTGCCAAGTCAAGTTGAGTCAAGTCGAAAACAGCCTGACAGCGGTTGATTGAGTATTTGTTGGGTTTTGCGTAATTTGATGGTGTGACAGCTGGAAGTTGAGTGCGGTCGCTTTGATTTGGCTGTGTGGCAGTTGATTTGTGAGACGATAGATTGAGCTAAAGATTTTTTTGGAGATGAGATGGCACTTGGAGTTATCGAGTGAAAGATTTACGGAAATTTATGTCGTGAGAATACTAGTGGCTAACACGGTTTTAAGAAGGAAATTTAAATAAAAACTTATTTTTATTTTACCTGCTTTAAATTTATATGAAGTTTTAAGTCACGTTTTTGTAAGGCAAAGTATTGCCTCACTACCTCGCCAGTACGACTCAGGTACTGCATTGTCCGTATTAGTACGCCCCCTCCCCGTAGCGCGACCACTACCGAAGGTCACCATACTGCATCCGTCCTTCTTCCATCTTTCGCTGCTCAACTTTGTCACCTGTTAACTGTGCCGAATACGCTCTATACTACAGCTCAGCTGCTGTTCTCACCGCTCTACGTTCCAGGTTGCTACATTCTTCGGCTCTCAGTTGTTATGAGACTCTGTCCGTGAGCTACGCCCCTAAACTGACTAATCCTGTCCATATCTACACACTCCGTGCGATCACCGTTAGGCATTTCGTCACGGGGGAAGGCAATACAATCGTCACTGCTATTCTTAAGCATTTCTCTGCGCTCCCTCTCAGCAGCCATAAGTTTTGACATGACCATTAATGCCATGTTGCTCACCGCATTTTAGAATTGTGGACTTTTACACACATGTGAGACTAAATTCCTGATGGGCGGCTATCCCCAAAAAGTTTTGTGCGCAGTGTTCCTTTCTCCTTGCATGCGCAGGCAATCAAACATGACGCGTACAGCGTTTTCCTTTTCGGTGGGACAGTTTGGGCAAAAAGCGGAATCCTCTATTCTACATTTCAATAGATACTCCTTGGAACCATTATGTCCACTCAATATCTGCATCGCCGTGCTTCCTCTTGTATCATAGAACTATCTCACTTTTCAATGCTATACAAATACGCCCTTTCGCTTGTCACCAGATCTACTCGTATTTTCCAGGACAGAACAAGGATCGCGTCGTCGATTTGATGATCCCCCACGGTTAAGAGTAACTTTGGTACAGACCATTTGGAGATCACTAGTTCTACTTCTGTCTTACTGATCGCCAGCTCCAGTCTCATGTTCCTCAGTCATTCTTTTATTCTTCCGGTATCGTTACATAATACTTGGAGCAGATTCAGCCTCTTAGCGACGACCACAACTGCCTTAGATCTGCATAGCCTTAAATTTGTGTTGCTTCAGGAAGGTCGATCTTTAGAAGCCCGTCGTACATCGCATTTCATGGCCTGGGTCCAGAGCTAAGAGGAGACCCCCAGTGGTATTGTACTCTTTATCTCCTTCATCCGTGTCAAAGAGAAGTATTCTGTGTTTAAAGTAGCTTCCAACTATTCTACGCAGGTGTGCCGAAGTTCCGTAGTGCTGCATGGAAAACATTCTTAATGACCAATGCTATGAGTGCACAGACCTTCATTTTATTTTGGCTTCTGGTAATGGCTTCTCTAGCCGTATTAACAATTGTTTGAAATGCGTCGTGCGTAGATCCTGATTTGCGAAATACCTAATTTTTTTTTTTTTTTTTTTTTAATTTTTTCATATTTTTTTTTTATTTTTTTTTTTTCTAATTGTAATCCTTTTCTGAAAACATTTAAAATAATGATTGCCAATTAAAAAAGTCGTCTAATTAATTGATTACTAATTACTTATCAAATTTAACAGGTCTGGTTGAAACCCTAGTGCGGGGAACAGCAAAATTAAATAAAATAATTCGACTGGGCTTTTCCAACTCGGGGTATTACAGAAGTCGGCTTAGTTGTTAACTTTTACTCGTACAAAGTTTACTCTTTTTCGAACGAAATTCTTTCTACTTTGGTGCTTACTTCAGGCCATGGAAATGAGCATTTGTGTGGGTGCGTGTGTGTGAAAATTTTTTTAAGCAAATTGATGACTGACGATGCATAAGTTTTGTGAATAAATTGCTTGTCTGTTTGCTTGCAGGCCTGCAGTTTAATTTTCATTGTTGTTGCTTTTGTTGTTTCTGTTGCTACTTTCCTTCCTTGTTTGTCCACACACACACAACACGCAGGTGTTAATTCCTCTTATGCAGCACTTTTTGATAGTTTTTTATATATTTTTAATTTGCTGCATTTTCTTGTTTGTCTTTTTTCAAAAGTTTTTTCCAAGCCCTCATTTAAGAGGAAATGCGTAAATGTTTGGCGTTGGCATGGATGATGGCGCACTTTCATTGATGTGTTGTGCACCTGTGTTTATGTTTTTATTTTTAAGTGAAGTAAAGTTTGTGTAAAGAATTAAAAAAGGACAAAAATGTGATAAAGACATAAACTGCAGTATGCTACGTTAATGGGCTCAGTAAGGAATGGACCAGGGAAATATTCATGTCGACGACGGAAAGCGATTTTTTTAAAAAAAACTTCGGATTTGAAAATTTTATTAAAAAACGCGCTTTCAATTTTCTTTTAGTTAGGGCATTTTTGAGCCGATTGCATTGAGTGGGTCATCTTCGACTCAGCTGACAATTTGTGACTCATATCTTAGGAAGCTTAAAAAGGACTGCGCGACCTTGAGCGTAGGAGTTGTTAAATAGTGGTCTCATATGATGACCTGGAAATCTTTTATGGTGGCGAGGTGGTCCATATTGTGCGAACTATCTGGAAGTCCAAGAAAAACGAAGTTATTTCCTTGCAAGACCCTTTAAATCAGACAACCTCATACTAAGATGAAACCTTAAAAAACTGTGTCAAAAAAAAGGGGAAACCGTGCAAGCAATTTCTCTTCATACAAAACCTACTCGATATTGAACGCAAAAAAAACAGATTACAGTGTACCGAAATCGGCACCAGTTGCTAGACTCACAAGTCATGTACTTTCGAAGGAGAAGTATGCTGGGTAGGATTCTGGTGAGTTTTTTAGGAATGATTGACAAGCTCGGAGGAGGAGATGGGGGAGCTTTTCTAAAGATGTTTTATTAAGTCTAAGTATTAGGCGGCTCGATCATTGGAGCTTTTGTTAAGTAGACAATTTCAACTAAAATGCCATAAAAATATCTGTGCCGTAGGCTCTAAACAACATCCGAATCGAGTCGGTAGATGCGTCTGTCGGGTCTTTATCTGTGATAACGGGATTCACACACATCAAACCAGCTAAATAAGCTGAAAATACACGTTCCCTTCCAGGGAGGCTAGAGTTACGATAGCCCAAATCGATTAGGATCTGGATATTACAGCAGGGTAACCCTTACCTATCCAAAGTCAATCCCACTAAACCAAACAAATGTCCTGTATGGGGTATATCCCCTCATGTGAGAAGAAATTGATATCGACTTTCTGAGTAATGATGCCTATTAGGCAGGTGGCAGAGCACTGGTAATAAAAACAACAACATTACTGCAGTGATAGTCCACCTAATCTAAGTTTGTATACATAACAAAAAGAAACCTTATATCACAAAGTGAATTCCAGAAAATTGAAAACGAATTTGGTTTCATGGAAAATAAATGCGATAATAAGTTCCGTCTAAAGAGTTATTCCTCCTTACTTATTCATCAACTCAGTTCAGAATTCTCCATGGACTAGAAATGAGGCGAAAAGGAAAAATATGAAAATATACAAAAACAAATGAGCACACACATATTACCTTTACAAAAAGGAGATTCATTTCAATTTACAGTTAGAAAATTTACGGCTAACTCAAAGAGTGAAAATTGAGTGTAAAAATTACACTAATGTTACTCTGGTGAATTGAAAAGTACATCAAGACAAAACTTACAATTTTTTTGTGAATATATCCCAACTAGCATTAAAATGGCAGAAACGGGACAACAACTTCAAGTTAATAAGCTTTAGGAGGCCATCACTAAATTAACTACTTTGGCCCAGTAACGACTGCCACTAGTAGGCACTTTAATATTTTGTGGCTTTAAAGTGCAATCAAATAAAATAAACTAAAATAAAATAAAATAAAATAAAATAAAATAAAATAAAATAAAATAAAATAAAATAAAATAAAATAAAATAAAACAAAATAAAATAAAATAAAATAAAATAAAATAAAATAAAATAAAATAAAATAAAATAAAATAAAATAAAATAAAATAAAATAAAATAAAATAAAATAAAATAAAATAAACTAAAATAAAATAAAATAAACTAAAATAAAATAAACTAAAATAAAATAAAATAAAATAAAATAAAATCAAATAAAACAAAATAAAATCAAATAAAATAAATAAAATAAAATAAAATAAAATAAAATAAATAAAATAAAATAAAATAAAATAAAATAAAATAAAATAAAATAAAATAAAATAAAATAAAATAAAATAAAGTAAAATAAAATAAAATCAAATGAAATAAAATAAAGTAAAATAAAATAAAATAAAAGAAAATTAACTAAAATAAAATAAAATAAAATAAAATAAAATAAAATAAAATAAAGTAAAATAAAATAAAACAAAATGAAATAAAATAAAATAAAATAAATAAAATAAAATAAAATAAAACAAAATAAAATAAAATAAGTATTCATGAAACGATCTCAAGGCCAAGAATAATAATTTTTAAATTTTTGAATTTTTATGAAAATAATTATTGTTTTTATATATTTATAATCATTTTAATGAATTATTAAAAGTTTTTTTGATTGAATAGAGTAGGAAAAATGTTTATAGACAACTGCCATAGCTTTTCTTATAGATCCATTTCGGAAGCTGCTAGACTAAAAGTGAAAAAAGTCAAAAAGTTAAAAATTATTATTCTTGGCCTTGAGCTCGTTTCATGAATACTTGAAAATGTACAGGCCGTAAATCAACAAAAATTGTTGGTATAAAAAAGCAATAAAATAAAATTAAATTAAATTAAATTAAATTAAATTAAATAAAAGTTAAGTATAGGTACACAGTTCCCTAGCAGTCGCATCTATCACAATGCAAGTTGCTTCGTCAAAACCACAATGTCAGTAAATGATTACGTATGTTTACGTACTGATGAGTTGTGATAATCCACTGTGAAGTCACACACTTAGTCGAAGCCCATTCCCGCTACCATTTGTGCTAGTTGGGATATGTATATTAATGATGACGCAATGATTATGCATAATGTGCGTTTGTTTCTACTTTTCCTGTGCTTCAACTACAAGTTTCCTGTTTCTTTCGCATTTATTATGTGCCTCTGCCGTTTGCAGAGTTTTGTTGCTTTAAGTTATTGTGCAGTTTGTTGTGCCAAAGTAGTTCAGACATTCCAAATTTGACTTGTGTCTTTGGCCATTATTTTCCTCTGTCTGCATTCACACCTTACACACTTACGCCTTACTTACTAAGAGAAATGTGCAATTTGCTTTGATCTGCCAAAAAGTGCAATCTCCAATTCACCAAATTTTCTAGATAATAAAGTGTAAAGCTGCTTTGGTTCTATGTCATTAACTGGGAAAATGCACGCATATACTCGTTTGTATGTTTGTTGAGGACTTTTTATATGCAGTTCTATGTAAGTCGGTCTATCAAATCTCGATGACTGCTAAATATCAAACTCACTTCGGTGCTAGAATGACTGCAAAGAGCAAGGAAATCAAATTTTAAACTGAAAGCTTGGTTAGTCTCGGAAACACCTGCGTGTTGGTTAGCAAAGAGACCTTAATGGCTTTGTGTATAAAAATAAAATATCTCTGATAACAGGTATCAACAATTTAAGGCTTAAGATGTTTTTCTCAACCAACATAGGTAAGGTTTAGTCAGGTTAGGTTAGGTAGGTTTGGGTAGGTAGGCTGTCCCCTGCTCTGACAGATTGGCACAATTAGGACTGTTGGCCCGTAAAGGCTTTGGTCTTCTACTCTTGCGTCAAACTGAACCACCTTATTTGTGATATGTCCCCGATTCGACTCAAAGTCTGCTAAAGTTGGGTTGTTATTAAAAATTCGTTGAAATAGAAAACAGACGCGATAATTCCAAATAGCATTGGCAATAAAAAGATGGGCCGCCAATTATCTAGATAGTTGGCAGACGTCTGTTGAGTTCAAGAACGAAAATAAAATATAGCGAAAGATCTTGCCCGTTTCTAAGGCCTTCCGCTCGAAGAAATCCAATATACAATTAGTACTCCACAAGTGACTGTGTAGAAGTCTGGTAGACTGCGTTGATATTATAAACATAGTCGGGATGCAAACTTCTTCGGTTTTTACAATCCCGGGGTTTTTCGGTGATTTAGCTTTACAATCCCGCTATTAGTGGTGTGGTTTGGGTATTCATTACTCTCTAACAGTTGAACTTGAACAAAAGTGAATAAATTGTTTGAGAAACTATGTAAATTTAATCTATTCCAAATAGTAACATGTTTTATTTGAAATTAAAGTTATTTAATTAATAACTAGAGTTCGAATTACATGCAAAGAAACGCCTAAAATTATGCACTATTTCAATGAAGCTATCTATATATATATATAAAAGAAAGTGACGTTAGTTCCAACGCTCATAACTCAAGAACGCCTGCATCAAATCGGTGATTGACACTAATTTAGATTGTTCTCTGACCAGAATAGGAGAATACCCAATAAAATTTCCGAAAAATTGCTGGAAAAAAAATGTTATCTCCCATACATTTTGTATGGTGCGAATTTTTATAATTTTTTTTTCTTTGTAAGAAAAGCTCAATAATGGATCGATCGATGGTGAAGTGGAATTGTGTGTGGGTGAAATAGTTACATTCTTAGGGATAGGGACAGGGATAGGGATAGGGATAGGAATGGGGATAGGGATAGTGATAGTGATAGAGATAGTGATATTGATAGGGATAGGAAAAGCCGATATTTCTAGATCCATTCAGGTAAATATCTGGGCAGGACAAAGTCTGGCGGTCCGTTTAGTATCTTATAAATAAAAAAGAATGTGTGTCTGCCGGTCTGTGTATCCTTTATAGGCGTCCATGCCCACATTTTTTGTGTTTTGTTTGTGCTTTCTTAATGTCCAAAGTTTATAGTCGATCTCTATGAAAATTTCACGATAGGCTCAGAAGTTCGCTGGGTACGGCATATGCTGTATATAGTTTTGGAAAAGTGGGAGGTGCCACGCCCCCAGGCTACATAAAATTTCAATTCGTCATAACTCTGAACTTATATGGAGTAAGTAAATCATATTTGGATATATCTGTCCTTTGGTCAAGATTTAAATAATTTTATAAAAGTGGGCGGTGCCACGCCCACATTTATTGTGTTTTGTTTGTGCTTCATAAATTCGGCATAGCTAGGAATTTATTTGGTTCAAGTTAATGATATTTTGTATATATACGTCTGTTCTATACATCAAAAAAACCCTGGCAACAGAAGGAGCACATAAAAGTGAATTCAATATACAAGGTGGCGCAAAAGTAATCCTCCTATCAGAAAATGCTATAAATTTTGCGATTGGCCCCTAAAGTCAGTTCTGTTTTGACATTTGTGTAGTAAACACATGCGAAATACACGTTAATAAACAATGTTACGCTACACTGCTCCAGAACGCGGAATATTGCTGACTATTTATTTGACCAATAATCGGTCGGGGCCAAACGGTTACTGTGAATGGTGAGCGCTACAGAGCAATGGTCAACGAGTTCTTTTTGCCGCAACTTGATGAATTGGGATTGGAAAACATGTGGTTCCAACAAGACGGTGCAACAGCACACACTGCACGTGCCACAACCGATATGCTGAACATCGGAAGCTTACTTTTGCGCCACCTTGTACAGGGTGGCTGATGAAAGCCGCTACCAAAAAAAAAATTAAATAACTTTTTTTCTATTTAATGAATCTGGTTAATTTTTTTTTTATTTTGCAGATTGACTTTTACATTTAACAAAAATGGATAACTGGGACACTGAAACAAGAATTTGGATTGTCCGCCGCTATCACGCACTGGAGTCCGTAGTTTCGGTTCAAATAGAGTATAGGCGCACGTTTGGCGGCAATCCTCCGAGCAGATGGACCATAATAAGACTTGTAAACAATTTTGCCGAGCATGGGACAGTCAACAGAAGACCTTACCATCGAAACCCTGCCATACAAAACAATCCACGTGTTTCGAGAAGAAGCTTATCTGCTCAAATGGGTGTAAGCAGACAGTCATTACAGTCAATTATGCACAAAGATTTGGACTTATTCCCATATAAAATTCAAATGGCCAACAAACTGAACGCTGCAGACTTGCCGATTCGCTTGGAATTTTGCCAGAAGATGCTTCAAATGGTGGAAGAGGATGGAAACATGTTGAACTGTCTTTTCATGTCTGACGAGGCCCATTTCGATTTAAACGGCAACATAAACAAACAAAATTGTCGAATATGGAGTGCTTCCAACCCACAGATACTCCATGAGACGGAATTGCATCCACTTCGTGTCACAGTGTGGTGTGCAGTTTCATCACGCTGCATTGTCGGGCCCTACTTCTTCGAAGAAAACGGTCACACCGTTACGGTTACTGGAGACCGTTACTTGAGCATGTTGAGAGAGTTTTTCTATCCAGAATTACGCCGAATGAGAATTTCTTTCAACTCTGTGTGGTTTCAGCAAGATGTTGCAGCTCCTCATATAGCCCAACCTGTTATGACAGAATTGCGACGAAAATTTCCCAATAAGCTGATATCCAGAAACTCCACATTCCGTTGGCCACCCAGGTCGCCTGACCTTACTGCACCTGACTTTTTCTTGTGGGGTTATTGCAAACAGGAAGTCTTCAAAGCAAAACCAACAAATTTGAATGAACTAAGGCAATCCATTCGAGAAACAATTGCGGCTATTCCTGTCTCAACTCTCCAAGCAGTAATGAACAACTTTTTGGTAAGATGCCGCACATGCATCGACGAGCAGGGGGGGCATTTAAATTCCATTATTTTTAAAACTAATTAAGCTATATTTAATAACATTTAATGAGCTTTAACATGAATAAAAGAAAAATAAATTCCATACACTGAAAAAAAAATTATTTGAGTTTCTTAATGTAGCAAAATTCATCAGCCACCCTGTATCTTCGAAGCTATGGACATATCAGTACCCGCAGAGGAAATGGGAGAAGAAAGAAGTAGGAATAGAAATTTGAAATAAAGGTGGAGAAAAATGGAGAGGGTAAAAAGAGTAACGGTATATGGGGTTGGGGGTAAAGCAAAAGTAGAAAGAAAAAGGAAGATACACGGATAAATGTAGAAGAAGAGCAGAGTGGGGAGGGAGAAAGTCAAATTTTAGGCAGAACAACAGTTTATCGCCAAATGACCTCTTCCTATTTGGATATATCAAAATAAAAATGCGTGGCGAGAGTCTTGGAATGCCTCAAGAGACCGTTGGAAAATGTAAATTACTTGTTTTGGAGGTGCCTCGAGCAAATTGGCAACATTGTTTTGAAGATTGGTTTCACCGGATGTATCGGGAGGTAGAAGAGGCGAAAAATACGATATAGGGATAACTGAAGTATAACTGTCAAATGCGGAAGGAAGAAAGTAAAATTTGTTAAATGAACTCAAGCCAACTTTTGGGCAGGACAACGTCGGCCGATTCTGCTATTAAGGATAATAACATTGAAAAACACTTTTTAAAAAAATTAATTTTGCTCAACTTTTTGCCACATTTATTGGCCAAACACCACATTGTGAGACGATTCTAACAAACTGATAAAAAATAAATATTTTTGGGCTCACAATTTTGAAATAAATAAGTATCCGATCTCTGTCAATAACAAAGCAGAATCAAATATGCGCTGAATTTTTTACAAAAATGTTGAATTTTTTAAGCAAATTTTTCGAGTTGTGCTAACTGATCTTTATGTTTTGCAATTTGAAAATGTATTTTAAAAATAGTTTCAAACTCAAATCACGTATATTTAGAAATTCCGGGCATATCAAAAAATTCGGGATCCCGGGATTTTCATCTCTAATACAGACACGTTTTGCTTACTTTTATTTCGCATATAAACATGGGCGCTAACCAAACACAGCGTGCAAGCCCTTTACTAAGCCAAAAATATATAAAAAATAGCAGCCGCTTTAAGTAGTTGTGGTTGGTACTTCGGCATGTTGGTAAGTATTCTGGCGGTGGTAAGCACAGGTTACTCTTAGGCGCTAGCTAAAGTGTCAATTTATATAGTTACATATTTACACAAATATTTATGTATGTAGAGAGCTATTGCAATTGGGAATGTTACGAAGCTTAGATTTCGACTAACAAGCGCAGGAACTTTCGGCTGATTTAGACTACTGATACCGATTTCTATTTGGTCTATTTGGAATCGGTGTTAAAAAGTAAACCAACACAATGACACCTGGCAGTAGTAATTAGTTGTTATAACCCACCATGCACCGGCCCCAAACGTGTAAGTGAAAGCTTTTAAACAATAATGAGGAGAAATATTATTTGACAGTTTTTTTACGATAGAAAATGATATCATAAGGATACCGTACTTAATTGTCGCTTGGTACAGGCTCATTAATGAAAATTTTGACAGACAAAAAGAAATTTTAGGCTGTTATTAAGGCTTAGTCTAGTCGGAGTGTGCTGGCCCACTATAGGGAAAGGTTCGAGGTTCAAATAACGATACCGATAGCTTGAAAAAGGTTTAGAAGAAGTGTTTTCAAATCGGGGTAACTCCTTGGCAATGGTAGGCAACTCCTCCAAGTGTATTTCTGCTATAAAATAACTGAACAACAAACATTTATCTGCCTTAGTAGATGCCGTTCAAATTGGAACGCGCCAAATTATTATTATGGTTTACGCTACGACTTGCAATTTCGTTTCCGATTTAAATAAATACTTTGAAGCTCACATCCGTAACATCCCTAACTCTAACTACACATCTAAAGCTACAGCTATGCAAAGCCATTTAGTTTTTTTTGCCACCGTTAGACTGCATATGAACCAAATAAATGAGTACCAAAAGTGTTTTTGAGCGCCTAAAAGTATGCTTTGCTGTGTGTTTTTTCTTTTTTGTTTTGTTTTGTATAAAACAACATTACGCATGAACTCCCCTGGGTGCATTTCCAAAGTTTTTAAATGTGTGAATTTCCCACATCCTCGCAATGTTGTACAACAAAAGCAAAAGCATGAAAATAATAGCAGCAACAATAACAACTCAACAGTAACACATTGCCGTAACATTTGAAAAAGATAGCATACTTTCAGGCACGCCGTTAAGGTACTTACATGCTCACGCTATCTAAAGCACACAAAAGCGAGTAATTTGATTATGGAATGTGTCTGCTTATGTGTGTTTTGTGGCTCTTTTATTGTTTGTTTGTTTTGTGTAATTCAATTTACAAAAAGTAGTCTTTTCCTTTGAAAATCTCTTTCGCTCATAATTACTGCCTTTGTGTTTTTTGTGTGAATCAAATAAATATAAGACTTCTTCGAATTGAATGAAAAAGCGTGCAATATTTAAGGCCGTACATATTACCACTGCTTAGATCCGACATCACTGGTAATGGGTTCACAATCATCTCTTTCGATATTCATTTATAGCTAAGACAGAGGTTTTTCCTTTGACTTTGCACCTTGTTGTTTTTGTAACCGCAAAAATACTCTATGAACACTTAGAATAGGAGCTTGTACTGTTTTCCAACCTACAGGTTCTAGGTATAGTCACCTCTCAATGCAGGCATACTTTATCTCGAGTATATTCTAGTCCCTCTAACGTCTATGCTCCTTCAAGCTTTAATTGCTATTCCTGGCACGCATTCTTTACTTAAAAGAGGTGTCCTTGTACCATCGCTGTGCTGTATAGATAGTGACCATATTGAGGACGTTGCAGTTAATTCTGGCGTCTCTGACAGCTGCGGGTTAGGGGGTTAGAATATGCCCGAGGTAGGCATACCGGTCGTAAAAGGCGACTAATATGCACAAAGGCGACTAATATGACAAAGGATATGATGCCTCTCACCTCTCATTACCCATCTTCTCCTTTCTTACGGAAGGAGGGATGACATGACATAGAAGGTTCCACTGGTCAGAGTGCCATATGTGCACTAATAAACCTTTGTTTTCGACATTATTAACGGTGTTATTGATTCACCATGTCTCCTTGAGAGCCTTCGTTTTCATATCCCTCCAAGATCACTTCGAAATAGAGATATGTTTTATACTGTTTGTGCCCGGACCCTCTATGCATCTAATGCTCCTATTTTTCGAGCAATAAGGGAGTTCAATATTATTTCAACTTCTGTAGACATTGATTTTTCTTCGTCTAAGACTGTCTTTAAATCTTTATTATGTGATGTTAATTTTTGATACGGTATTTTTAGGTACATATCTACGTAGTCTGTAAGTACGTTGTATTCTAGACTATTTTTGAATTTAAATTTAAATTTTAAATTTAAATAAAACCACTCCCTAAAACCTTCGGGGGGTGGTTTTGTCGCTAAAAGCAACAACAACAACAGTTTTATAACTACCCAAGGTGTTCTTTTACTTTTCAATCGCGCGCCGCTCGATCCAAGACAGATGCCAACTTCCAGCCACACCCCAAGGTTATCAGACGCTTCTTTCTCAAATATACCAGCAAGCCTAAATAGGTTGTCGCATTCTCACATTCAGCTCATCTTCAAACGGGTTCTCGGTAACTACCCATGGATACTTGAAAGAAAACAGCCTGAAGTATAGAGCTGCTTGAAACGAAGAATCGATTTAGGCGAAAAGCGGTTGGAAACTTTCCCTTCTTGTGTAAACATTAAGTTATCGATAACGCTATCGAGAGTTTGACACATCTACCGGCCACAAACCAAACCAGCAAACGGCCGCCTGCAATTTGTGTTTGGAATTTTATTTTGTTAATTTTTCTGTTTACCATTTTATTTGTGGGCAAACGCTTCAATGAACTCTATATTTCAAGACCAAATTCCCATTCAATAAAAAGCTCAAATGCATGATTTGTTCGCATTAATCTAAAGCTTTGTGTACAAGTAGCAATTTACTTCCACTCAAGTAATGATTCAATTTGTAAGGGAATAAATATAAAAGCGAAAATAAAATATTTCGAGCGCATTACCGCATACTCACATATTTGTTCGTTCACACCTTATAAAAATATTTTCAATTTTAAAAGTGTCATCAATTTTCTTTATTTTTAACTTAAGTTTTTTCACGCGCACATAAAACGCCATTCGCCTTTCAAGGACATTTAAGTTGTAGCAGCAAGGCTTCCGGTGGCCCTGAAATATTTTTTGTGAATTGCTATCAATTGCCAATGAATATTACAACCCTACACACACACTCACACTCAAACACTACCCTCCAAAACATCGTGGGATTGATCTATAAAGAGAGTGATCCGGGATCAATACCTTTCGTCTACTCCGTTATAGGCATAGTTGGGATAAATCGATTTCAATTTATGTAGCCTACCTTTAGGTGTTGAAAGTAAATTTGTCCGACCTTACCCGTTGTGGAACAAAGGGAATCTGTCCGACACTACCCTTTTGGGCATGAAAGGGACCAATTAGTCTTTTTATAGGACACGCTCAAACAAGAGAGATCCTTTCAAGACATACAACGAGATCAAAACTGGCATTGGTCGCATGCTCCTTTGCGACTCATCCCAGATTCATCCTAGACTAATCACATTTTTTGCAGGTTATCAAATGCATACATATATACATACATATAAATTGATATCTACAACTGCACTTAAAAGCAAACAAATTGACTCTGATATATGATTGTAAATTATTTATTTTTCATTAAAAGAATTACAATATCGTGCGCCATTTGTCGACAACATTGGCCAAGATTTGCACTTGAATTTATTTTAACTTTTTTTTTCTTCTCGTTTGGCACATACTTGTAGTTTCAAGAATTTTCCATTGCACTGTGACAGGTTGCAATTTATGTAGCCTACTTAATGGCGTTATTGGCGCGCATTTTGTAAAGGTGGAAATTGTAAGAAATATGAAAAAAGGATTTTTGAATTAAAATTAAATCAAAAAGAAGAAAAATAGATGAGGTAATTATAATGAACATACACAGTGGCGGAAGAGTGTGGAGCTCTTAAGCCAATTGCGGCGTTGCAATTATGTACATGTGGATGAGGTAGATATCAATAGCTGGGCTAAATAATCTCAACACCTGGCATGAATTACTCTCAGTAGAGTGGTTGCCTTGCTGATCGGAGGCATACGTGTCCAGATGAAGGATCACCTAACGGTACACCGTCCAACCGATTGCCCAATAGACATCATTACCTTGGTAGGTCGAACCTTTATATACTTTATAAGAGCAGAATGAGACGGCTGATGAGAATTTACTCCACCTTTGGTGTTTCTTACATTTCGGGTGTCGTACTGTAAGGGAAGATCACCCAAGGTAACTGCAATCATTATACTTTTACAAAAAAGGTCCGCCAAAACGGACTGCCCTTGGCGGTATGTATCCCCAAAAAAGATGATGGAAGCCGAAAAGCATCCCGCGACCATAGAGCCAAACAATGACTATCAGACAACCGATTGAGTAAAAAAAAGGACAAGGTCTCGATATCCTTATCGGCACCGGCTTGCGTAGACTAAAACATCTTGGCTGCGACAGATCTCTATCTAAGGTTTATCTTCCACTTGTCTCTATCCACCTCTGCTGTACCCTGAATATGTTGCAAGCAGGGGTGGTACCCATGGCGGCCGCCGTGGTGTGAAGGTAGTGTTGCCGGCCTACCACACCGAAGGTCCATGGTTCGAGCCCTGGTACAGGTAACATCAAAAGTGATTTGAAAAAAGTTTTTCAAAACGGGGTCGCCCCTCGGCAGTGGTTTGGCAAACTCTCCGAGTGTATTTCTGCCATGACAGGCTTCTCAGCAAAAATTCGTCTCCTTTGTAGATGCCGTTCGGAGTCGGCAAAAAACTGTAGGTCCCACCAATTTGTAGGGAAAATTCAAATCGGCACACCACAAATTGGAAGAGAAGCTTGGCGCAAAAATCTCTTAGGAGGTTTATGATGATATACCTGTTGTATATCGCGCCATAGAGAGAAGGGGTGGTACCCAAGTAAACCCTGCAAAACCCAGGAAATCAAAGGGTTTCATCGAGGGCGCTGGAGTTCGTCCCTTTGCTCTTTACACCACTAACTTAAGGCGGCATGGATTCTGTGCCCGGAGCCTTCCATTGATACCCACTGCTCCAAGGAATGTGCTGTTTTCCTCCTATCATTCTTTCTGGGTTCGATTGTATTCCGGGTCGGATGAATTTTTATGTGTGTGAAGGTGACTACACCCGTTACAAGCTTCAATACCGTCACTCCTTTTAGGCAAAAACAGTTACCCATTTCAAGTGCTGGACGGGGAAACTGATTCACTCATGGATCGAAGAAGGAAATGAATGTTGAAGAGGGCAGGAGCTCAGTTTTAGCTGCAAGTTCAAGTTGCCTAATTATCGTAGTGTGTTCTAGGGGAATCAATCAAAGATGCAGTGAATGGGATGCTATCCAGTGCTACTACGGTTAGGGAATTCAATGGTCGCTCGTACTGATGTGGCTATTAAGGCTCTGATTTAAGCCGTAGCGCGCTCTAGGGTGGTCTAGGCATTACTTACCTCACTCTTCATTGTCTGAAGCTATTTCAAAATAGCCGTCCTTTTTTTACACTTTTTTTGAAGTACGTGTCGGGCTGTAAATAATTCGGGGTGCTGTCGCCTCCTGTACTCTGCTCTAGAACGAGTCAGTTGATCAAGCGCTTGGCTGACAATACATCTAAAAGGATATCGCGATCGTTCCGGGCAAGGGCGGATTGCTAAATTTGATTAGTAATTAGTAATCAATTAATTAGACGACTTTTTTAATTGGTAATGATTATTTTAATGGTTTTTCTAGAAAAGCAATTATTAATTGATTACGATTCAAAAAATCAAAAATAATCAAAACAATTGATTTGATAATTTTTTATTTTTTTTACTTTTGGTTTTTTTTTTTTTGAATTTTTCGGTGTTTTGATTTTTTTCAGTATTGTTGATGTGAATACTTATGTGCTTCTACAACAATACTGAAAAAAATCAAAAGTAATCAAAAAAAAATCAAAACTAATCAAAAGCAATCAAAACTATTTTTTTTTTATAATTTTTTTATAATTTTTATTTTTTTTGATAATCTCGAAAAATCATAATTTTTTTGATTATTTTTTAAATTTATTGGAAAATAATCATTAAGAATTTAAAGTAATCCTAATCAGTCATTAGATGGATTCTCAAGAAAATAATTAATCCCACCGGTAATCATTACGATTTGTAATCATTATTTAACAAGGTGGAATCATCGAATCAATTTATACCTAGCTGTCCATGTTTTACCAGAACTAAGCAGAAGTATTTCGGGATGTGATTACTCGGTTCTCCGACAGGCTTATCCGAAATTTCTCTCTCTTCTTCGACTTCATTAGATGTCGCTGCTTAGTTTCAACAAAATATTAATGAAATGAAATGAAATGAAATGAAATGAAATATATAGGCGCTCAAAATTGTTATAAAAAATCCAGCCAAGCGCTCAAGAATTTCTCAAGTTTAAGCCTTTTTGACTCAAATTTATAGCTTACGCTTAAAATATGGCCTACAGTTGCGTCTGACATACAACCAATTAAATTGTATATACTCTCCGCCGCATTTGCACCTTCCCATCCAAACACACTCAGAGCTCATACGCACTACTTTCTCGCAATCCGTTATACCTGCTGATTTCGTATGATTTTATGCGCCTTCTCAACAATTTACAATGCCGGTTCAATATCCGTCCACCATAAACATACGATAATTTACTATGCCACCAACCAATCGACCAAACGGCCGACGGACCAAAGGATACACAGGATTATAAAACGCGTTCAATACGAAAATTACCAAAAATCAAAATGCAAAAGCCCAGCCAAATTGTATGGCACATGAACCGTGATTTATGGCAAGCAGGAAGTAATGAAAGCTTTTCGAAACTCGCACAAAAAAGGTAAATTGCAACAAAAAGATTCGGCAGCATAAGCGTTCCATGACGCTGTCGGGCAGTTCAGTCAGTCGATATTAATGGCAGGATAGTGAGCGGACAACATTAAGATAATCCATCGTTGTGCTGCGACAAAGGCGAGGACATTCAATGGACGGACGACCAGTGGCTCTGGCTAAAGATTACCTTAATGGAATATAAGTAAGTATGTAAATATATATGTATGTATTCATGGAGCTATGTAGTCTGACATAACTTTTTCGTAGCGAATGACTTAACTGCGCTGAGAAAAAAAAGTCCTGGCGAATATTTATTGCTCGTAAAAAGTATTTATATATATATATGTGTGTGTGTGTGTGTGTGGTAGCATGAAGTCGGAATCAATTATTTTGCATAATAGAAAATATACCGCCAAAGTTCTGTTTGGATAAAAATGTTGAAATCTTCGTGAAGAAAAATAAAGCAGTAAAAATTAATGTTAGAGAGAGCAGGATAGTCTATTGAGTCTGTATCGGAGCAGCAATTTTACATTTTAGATATATCAGACATATCAGAGCTTTTTAGAAATTTATAGATACATCATTAACACTCATTGACGCAGAAGCGTGTAGACATTTTCACGCCCAGCAATCACTCCTTGTTAGCGATAAATGACTCCAATTAGGAACACCAAGAGTGAACACTCTTCATCCTTCACTGGTTTTTTTCACTCAGTCGGTGCCTCCTTCTTCATCTGCTGCCGAATTTGAGTGATGCTTTTAGGCTGTAATTGGCGCCGCTACGTTTATAACAGCGTAAAGCTCGTAAATCTCCGGAGATCTTTTCTCTCGACTAATACAAGGGCTATCTTCTATCATCTTTCAACCAAACCACACACATTAGGATAGCTACGATGAGAGCGTGGATCTTTGTTCTACGTGAAGTGGACTTTAATTCTTAATTGCGTAGCACGTTGCTGCTAGGCGCAGGTGGGTCGATTCTTTATTTATGAGAGCAAAAACACCGTCTTATCTCCGTTCACCATTAAACCCTTATGGGTTTGGTAGAATGGCGTTTAAGCGACTAAACGATTTTGGCCGACAAACATAGCTCTCCAGTCGTTCCTTCTATCTGCCAACTAACGACAATTGGAAACGCCGCCTGTCGCAAGTCGGGCTCCACTTTGTCCTTTTATCAGAGTGATGGTT